>JZKD02S1787699.1:533939-568254 GCA_000966675.3 Picea glauca | reverse complement strand
GTTGATCAGTGATGGTTTCACCAGTCAGTCTGATATGGTTTACAATGCCCATAACTCTGGTCATGAACTGATACACATTTTCGGACTCTGTCATCCTTAGAGTCTCAAATTGCATTCTCAAGGTCTGTAGTTTAACTGTTTTGACCCTGTCATTTCCTTGGTAGGAAGATTTAAGGATGTCCTAGGCCTATTTTGAAGTACCAATACCTGTGATTTTTGAGAAAATAGTGTCATCCACAGAATTTTGAATCCAAAATTTAGCTTTATTTTCTCTGTTTCTTTGCATTGCTTGAGCAATTTTCTGTTGATTAGTCATGGCAGATGGGTCTGCTAGATCTAGTTCCACATATCCGTGATCCACTGGATCCCAACATTCTTGTGCTTGAAAGAAGGATCTCATCTGAAGAGACTAGAACTCATAGTTCTTTCCAAGAAGAATCGGACCCCAAGTTGGTCCTAAATTGCTAGACGTCGGCATCTTTTAAAGAATTCAGCAAAATAGAAAAAAAAATCTTATGTACTTATCTCCTGCGTGTAATTTGCAGTGGCTTCGAAACTCTGCGATTCAAGATTTTGCGAGTTTCAACTTCACGATTTTTGGCTTCGCGATTCTGTCTTCGGGACTTCATTATACGATTCCTCTGATCTCTTGACACTCCAGCCTCCGATCACCGAAATTTCGAAGAGGGCTTAGCGGCCTTAGATTAGCCCTTTGTCTATGAACAATGTGACAACACACCTAAAGGTTAGAGCACTGCTAGCTTTTCATGAATCGAAGAATAGCGATGCCTTTGTCAGTTCTCTGTCCCTCAAATAGTCAAAATCTGAAGTATCCTGGCGCTTATTCAAACGCCTTTTTGGGATTTCAGGTTTCGGGACTTCGACAGTTTTGCTGCGATGATCTTGGGTCCTTCGGACTCTCGGTATGAAAAATGCTGAAATTTTGCCTTTGGACAATTTCAACGGTCCATATCTTTCTATGATCTGACGGTCTAGATCTTTTCGAGATTTCAGGATTCTGGGTTTCGCGACTTCACGAACCTTGTTAGCGAGCTCCTCTGACTCCTCGATTCCCCGATCTCTGATTTACCAAAATGCTGAATTGGGTTCAAGGATCAACGATCCTCGTTGATTTGAGATCAACAACTCAGATTATTTTGGACATTTGTGTATCGGTATTTCGCGACTCTTGAGTTCACGATTTTGGGTTTCGGGACTTCCTGTTTCCCAATGTCGAGAACTTCTGGCTTCTCGATCGCCCGATCTCTAAAATGTCGATGGCCCTTTCCTTTCGGGACTTTCCCCGAAGGCCTAGATTGTTTCCACGCATCCCCTTAAGATAGACGGTCCTCATCATTTCGCGATCTCGCGAATTGCGACTCCAAATCCTCTGTCAAGTTGAAACCCCGGTGGCCAAGATGCCGATGGTTTCCTCGATGTACGCCACGTGTCTGAACGAATGGATGGATGTGATCTTTTCAGGATTTTAGGACTTTCGGCATGGAGTTTCGTGACCTTTCGTCAACAAGACCTCCAATATCCTGAACTCCGAAATGTTGAAATGATGGCACTTGGATCTGTTGCCACTTGTCCTCTGAGATGGATGGCTCACAATCCTCTCAGGATTTCATGATACATGATGTCAAGATTTCATGTATCAGGGTTTTGGAGAGTAGTCTCCTTCGCTCATCCAACTCCAGATCCTCGATTTTGCGATCGGATTAGATCGACGACTCACGATCTATCTCAATCCAACGGTCCAGAATAACTCGTGATTTTGCAATTCGCGAATTCTCACGGCTGTCTTCTGACCTTTACACCTTGCGAGTCAACAAAATGTCGAGATCTCACCACGTGTCTCTTGATGGACGGTCTAGATGATTTCAGGATTTCGCTACTTCACAAGACGAAATTTCTCTTGTACGCTCCAGAGGACTAAACCTCATGTACTTTCTTTCTGATCCAACGACTGTCGGTCCTCTGCGTAAGATCTAATGGCTGAAATTCTTTTTCCTTTTCCACGCTCTCTTCGTCCCTTCTGAACTGGATTTCCACCTCGGATCTGTTCGCAGGACAAATCTTATGGCTGCAACGGTTGTTCTTTGAACCCGAGACGTGTTCTTTACTGCCTTTGCAAGGATTTTCTTCTGCGAAAGAAAAATTCGTGAATCTTTCAAAGATTTGAAAGAATTTCACGAGTTCTTTGTTCTCTGCTRCAATCTTTGACAGATTTGAGAGATTCCCAAAATTCTTTAAACGCTTCTTCTTTCTTCAACTATCTTTCATGAATTTGAAAAAATGCTTTGAATTCTTCAAGAGTTCCCACCTCTTGCAGCTCTTCTTCGTGAAGCTTTGATGATTCTTTGAAAATTGAACAAGAATCTTTACAATTTCTTCCTTCTCAGTCTCTACTTCCTTCTCGTGTTTCTGCTCCTTGAAACTTTCGAGCGTAGTACATTCTGTGACCTCGTGTGAGCTTCTTACGCTGATCTTTTGAGCGTATGATGGTCTGCTTCCTCGTGGAAGTTTCCTATGAGGATCATTCGAGAGTATGACGGACAACTCTCCAAGCCTTGTGAAAAGTCTATGTCGAATGCTCTCAATATCTATGTAAGCTCTGTTCTTGTTTGAGGATCGTGTTGCTCTCCAGCATGTGTGAAGAGGCTTACTACTGTAGCTCTGATACCATGATAAATTTTGAAGCAAGAAATGTAGAGAGAAAGAATAGAACAGAAAACAGTATATTAGAATATAGGAAGAAGAGTACAAAATCAGTACATGAATAAGTACTATGCAAAGGGAAATAGCTGAGCTAAATAGGCTCAAGAAAATCAAGAATAGAAAGTACAGCTAGCCAGGACAGTTGGCAATGTACAGTCAGCCTGTTGAGGTTACATTATATTTAACAACAATGACCACACATTTTTTGGGGGTTAACAAATTTCAAGCAAGGAATGAATGCCCAGTGGAAAATATTCATTTTGTAAACCATGCATATAAAGAGGTATGATGCTTTTATAAACCGAGCCAAGTCTGCGTTGTTCGAGTCGTTGAACCAGAGAAAAATTGTACTTAATGTATACACCATTTTCTTCGAATTACGTTAGTTAATGAACGAGAGACTCATGCACATACCAATCAGAATAGTTAAACATAAGATAATATACACATGGAATATGTGTTGAAGTGCTAGACTAGGCATACCAGTCTTTTAGATTCCACATCTGTCACTCATTGAAGAAAAACGTTCATACATTACTTATGTCACTTATCTCTATTTTAGATAAAAGAAAGAATACCTTGTTGGTCCTGGTAGTATTTCACTGCACTCTATGATAGAATATATATGTGATGGTGCAATTCATGTGAAACATAGGAATTTTTTTGTGTTAGTTTCAAACAATTGATATCTAAACGTTGAAGGTTGTCTTCGCCATTTTTAAAAAGAAAAAATATAGAACTATTGGAATTATATCTGCATAGAATTAGTTACATTAATCTACTTTTCCATTTTTAAAAAGAAAAAAAATAGAACTATTGGAATTATATCCACACAGAATTAGTTACATTTATCCAACCATACGTAAACAACCTATGGGAAATGATTTTAAATCTATGAAGGAGAGCAAAAAAGTAAATTAGTTTTTGCGTTAAGTGATGGTTATGTTCGGTTGGAGTTCAGTTACAAAATTGATAACTGAAGAAATTGTTCATCCAATTCTTTAAAGGGAGCAGTGCGAAGTATGCTAGGGGGGATTATTCTAGAGAATTCTTAGAAGGAAAAACATTTTCTGAAGGATATATGATCTCAGAAATAAAATTGAGATAGAGAAATTAGGAAAAAAATTCAGAGAGTAGTATGTCATGAGTGTTTGGAGAGATTTCTCATTTCATTCTTCCATTACATATTCAACAAAGTTTGATGAAATCGGCAGGTGGTATTGTGAATCAACGAAGAGGATAAGAAAGGATGAGTTGATGGCCTTGATGAGGTAAATATTTACTTATTTAGTTTTCTTTAATAAGGCTCGATTTGATTCGGTGCCATGACGCTAATTAGTTTTACTATGCAGGTTATCTCCTTGTGATTCACCATCATGGATCTATTCCTTCATGGATCATCTTTCTTTTTCTTCTTCATGCTTATTCTTTCTATTGTACGTTGCATCTATAAGGGCTAAATACCATATACCTAGCCCTCGTCTATGCAAAGACTTGAATATTTTGAGGATTTATGATGTTGTATGGGAAGTTTTTCAATGGAAATCATCTCTTTGTCACTGTGTATATCTCTCTGATTTTTCTTTAAATTCCTTAATTTTCTTCATATTTATTTTACATTTTGATTTCAGAATATAAAAAATAAGTTATGTAAATCCTTAAAAGAAAAATTAATTGTATTTATATTGTAAACAATCATGTTCATAAAGTTTATTTACTATCTTATCAGTCTACATAAACTTGGTTTATTTTTATTTTATTTTATTGTCTTTACATCCTAAACTTTAAAAAGGAAAATGAACAAATTCATAAATGATTTATATGTAAATATGTTTCACCCATTAAATATTTTAATGTACATAAACCCTTTTTCTTTTCTACTATTTTGATTTATTATGTCTTAGTCACATCTTAACTTCTAAATGAAAATAAAAATGTTATATCATCAATAAAAAAGTTATTATTCAAACTAGTGTTATTGATGCACACCCCCCTCTCTCATGGGGCTGCTTGACATCCCGGTCGACATATCTTTCACACAAGTGAATCAGAATGGTCCTTCGGGCCTTCAATTGACCCCAAATGAAACTATAACATACACAGGTCCAATTGCACTTCTTTTACGAATTGATTTTGGGCGCGAGCTCTACCCTTCAGTTCGGTGAAGCCCTTCTTTGTTTGAGCACTTGGATCCTGATGTTGACTTCCTCTCACCTGATCACTAGTTGTGATCAAGTGCTTACCGAAAGTTTTTTTTTAGCTACAGATTCAAGTGTTTTTATGTGAGCCTCTACCAATTCTCCCTAGTTACGAATTAGTGTATTGATAAGTCAATGGGCGCTAGCTCCTATCCTCTGAACCCTTCAATGTGACCTCGGGCTATGACCTTGGGCCCAGATTTTGAGAACTTCAAGACTTCGGTTTTCACTTCTTCGTAAGATAGCTTAGCTCTCTTCTTTCGAAGTCCAATGTCGTGAATTCTTCTTGCGTCGAATCAACGGTCCAATGTCATTGACAATCTACTCCTTGTGATTTTTGTGAATCGCGAAGTATCTCACCAGTCTTAAAACCACTCTCCCTCCTGATATTTGATTTGGCGAGGTGACTCCAATACTCGGCCTCTTCTCTGAACCCTTATAATATTTTAGACTTGAAAACTTTCAAAGTTTTCTTGACTTCGAGCCTTCACAAATGATATCTCTCATGAGCTTAACTACTCCTTTGTTGAAAAACACTCATTATTTATCCTGAGCTTAGCCTTCATTGCAAAATCAAAATTCATGTGGGTTCCTTTCCTTTCACACCTTGCATACTTTCTCCAAACGTTCTTTATCTCTCAGAGAAATCTACCCACCTCTATGCACTCTTTACAACAAAGAATTTTGCAACCTTCCCTTAGATGAACGAGTCCAACAAAATTACTTGTTCTATGCACCTCCTGCATAGTTTATGTGCACGCCTTTCACTCCTACTGATAGTGAAACCCTGATATCACTCATGATAATTTTTTATATTAAATCAAAAACTTGTCAACGTACTCCTTGCAGCCTAACATTGTACTCCTTGCAAGTTTTCTCAGGAAGAGAAACAATTAAAACTTATTGCTTCCTCAAAGATTCATTGACTCAACATTCATGAGCATAAAACAAACAAATAATAGAGACTGAAGAAAATTGCAAACATACCATTCATAAGATGAACACAATGAACAAAACACACCATGAAATAGGATCAAAGTCTTCTATGTTATACTAATTTGAGTTCTCTGTACATAGAGGTTTCAACAACTTCCTCAACAACTTCTACAATACTCTCTATGATGATTTTCTTACAATACTAATCGAGCATATAATTTACATATTCTTTTAAAGGAGAAGATCATCAAGATTTCCCTCCTACCATTTAAGTGTTATCTTATCAAATTAAGACTATCAACTACTAAGACCTTATATAATAAATGATAGGAAGAGACAGACAAGAGAAAAAGGCTACAAATCGATACCGTCCATAAATACATTGAAAGAATTACAATCCTCCTCGATCTCGCATCAAGGGTTCCTGCTCTTATCCTTTTAATGATGCTTTCATTACACCCACATCAAAAATTTTAAACATGCCACATCTTTCAAGCTTTTGATTACTTCAAAATTTGCGTTGGCCATTGACTTTTCTTCCTCAAGCGCCTTTGGTATGGATTCTTCTGCATCATACTCCTCTGGACAAAAATTCATGGACTCATGTCGATGTGCTCCTGCATTGTCCTTACATGTTTCTAGACATATTCTTCACTAACCCAACTAGCATCCTCTACCGGGTGTCCTTTCCATTTGAATAGATACTCATAGTCGGTATTTCCTCTGGTATTCTTATCATCCCTCTCACCAATAATCTTCTCCATTTGTGGCTTTTATGCTATAGGAGCTTGTTTTAACCACTGAATCTCTTTTTGATCTTTGGCTCCTCTTGCCTCATATTCCCTGTAAGGATGAAATTCTGCTATGTTGAATATGGGTGATATTTCCACATCATCTGACAACTCTAATTCATAAGCATTAGCCTAAAAAAATTTCAATATTTTGCATGGCCCAATCATTTTCATCTTCAATTTGTTGTATGTTCCCCTTGGGAACCTCTCCTTTCTAGGATGTGCCAAAACTAAGTCTCCCACTTCAAATTGAAGCTCTCTTCTATGCTGATCAACTCTACGCTTGTACTCTTGGTTAGAGTTCTGCACTTGTTCTTTGATTTGGCTATGGAGCTTCTGCATTTCTGCAAGGAAATCCTCTGCTAAATCACTCCTTAACTCACTCAATCCTATGTCTCTCAAATCAGACACTCCTCTTGGTTGCATCCCATACATAATTTGGAATGGGATCTTTCTAGTGCTTCTTTTCGATGAATCATTGTAAGCAAACTCTGCTTGTGGCAGAATCTGATCCCACTGAGTCCAGTGTTCAGTGACAAGACTCCTAAAAACATTTCCCAAGCTCCTATTAACTACCTTAGTTTATCCATCTGTTTGAGGATGATAAGCTAAGATGAAGGAAAAAAATTTCCCCAAATTCTTCCACAGTGTTCTCCAGAAATTTCCAACAAACTTGGTGTCTCTGTCTCATACAATACTCTTTGGAAATCCATGAAGTCTAACAATTTCTTTAAAAAACAAATTTGCAATGTGTGTTGCATCATTTGTCTTCTCGCATGGGATACAGTGTGCCATTTTTTAAAATATGTCCACTACCAAAAATATGGAATCATATCCTCTTTGGGTTCTCAGTTGTCCCAATAAAAAATCCATACTTATTGCATCCCGAGGCCTCTCTCATATTGGCAATGGTTGATACAATCCTGTGTTCTGTATTTTTCCTTTATCATGTTGGCAAATTATGCACCTGTCAACAAATATTTTTACTTATGTTTTCATACCTGGCCAATAATATGAACAGTTCAATTGTGCAAATGTTTTGTCATGGATGAAATGTCTAGCCAATCCTCCACTATGCATCTCTTTTAGAATATTGTCCCTCATAGAACACTTTGGGACACATAGTTGATTGCCTTTAAACAATAATCCATATTGATTCAATTATTTTTCCCACTTTCTTATGTATCTCAAGACATGATTCATACATGCTTCATATGCTTCCTTGAAATCTGAATCAAAACTGTACATTTTCTTAATGTGTTCAAACCCCAAGGTCTTCACATGAAACTCCTATAAAATCAAGCATCTCCTGCTTCATGCATCATTAACCTTGTTAGAATTTCTAGAGATATGTTTAATTACAAAAGTAAAATTCTGCATAAATTCAATCCATTTGACATGTCTTTGGTTGAGCTTTTCTTGTCTAGTTATGAACTCTAAGGCTTGGTTATCACTGTACAAAAAAATTCTCTAGGAATCAAGTAGTGTTTCCATTTATTCAAAGCTTGTATCACTGCATAAAACTCTTTGTCATACGTGGAGTACTTATTCTTCATATCATTCAACTTCTCACTAAAATAAGCAACATGTATGTTATCTTAGCTTAAGACAACTCCAATCACAACTCCACTTGCATCACACCTTAATTGAAATGTCTTACCAAAGTCTAGCAAAACTAGAATTGGTTGTCCAGTTATCTTCTCCTTTAGTAATCTGAAGCTCTTACTTGCTTCTTCTGTCCAATCAGAATACTTATGTCTCTTCTTGACTGTGTCTAAAATCGGTGCACATATCCCACTGAACTTTCTGATAAACTTCTTGTAGAAAATTTCTAAAACATGGAAGCTTCTCACCTCAAAGATACTTCTCGGTGATGGCCATTCTTTGATTTCTTTTACATTCTCAGGATTCATCTTCAGTTCAATGTTCGAAATTAAAAAACCCAAATAAATGAGTTTCGTCTGCATGAAACAATATTTCTTCAAATTGATCAGTAGCTTCTCTCATTGAAACATCATCATCAAAAGAGTCAAATGTTTCAAGTGCTCTTATTTAATCTTGTTGAAGATCAGTATATCATCGAGATACACATTCACAAACTTTTCAATAAAATCTTTCATCACTTCTTTCGTCAAACTCATAAAAGTACTTGGATCATTTGTTAACCCAAATGGCATGATGATCCATTCATACAACCCTTCATTTGTCTTGAATGTTGTTTTCCACTCATCACCTTCCCTCATTTTGATCTAGTGATATCCACTCTTTAAGTCAATCTTGGAAAACAAATTTTCTCCACTTAAGCAATCCATTAAGTCATCCATTCTCGTTAAAGGGAATCTGTAACTGATTGTGATTTTGTTGATATCTCTCGATTTTGCGCACATTCTCCATCCTCAATATTTTTCTGGAATTAGTATGCTTGGTACAACACATGGACTCAAGCTTCCCTTATCAAACCTTTTCCCATCAAATCCTGAACTTGCTTCTTGACCTCTTCATTCTCTTGAGGTGTCAACCTATATGCATCTTTGTTTGGTATAATTTCTTCTGGTATGAGGTCGATATGATTTTTTATACTCTTTATAGATGGAAATGAGTAGGGCAACTCATCCACGACTATATCAAAAAAAAAATTCCAGCAATTCTTGAATTTCTTTAGGAAAATCCTCCATCGAAGTACTTGTTAAAATGACTTTTGGTTTCCTCACTATAGAAAACTGCATTTCCTCACTATTAAGGATTTCCTTCCCACTCATGAGAAGTATGCTTGTGATGGCTTCTTCCTTCACTTTCTTGTCTTCAATTGGAAGCAACATGTGTGTTCTACCATTTTTTTCCAAACTATAGGTGTTTTTCCTTCCATCACGAATGACATTTTTTTCATATTACCACGGCCTTCCCAACAAAATATGACAAACATCCATAGGAATCACATCACACAATATCTCATCCCTATATCCTCCTATCTTAAATTCAACTTGGCACTGTTTAGTAACCATTACCTAGTGCCCTTTTTGCAACCATGAAACTCTATATGGGCTGGGATATGCAAATGTTTCCAAATCCAACTTCTCCACCATCTTTGTGGATACTAGATCCTCAGTGCTTCCATTATTGATTATCACTTTGCAGACCCTTTCCTTGGTCTTGCAAGAAGTCTTGAACAATTTGTTCCTTTGGACTAGTTTCTCCACTTCCTCCTTTGGTTTCAAAAGAACATTTATCATCATCAAATACCTTGCACTTTCTGCACCTTCTACTTCACCATTTCCTCTTTGAGATTTTGAAATGTGATCTTTGAATCCTTCTTATTTATTCCTCTCGGGTAATTCCCAAGACATTTCTCCTACCTTTCCACAGGAAAAACACTTTACTTCACCTCCTCTTCCTCTTTCTCTTCCGCGAAGAAAAATATTTCTTCCACCAAGATCTTGTCTCCCTATGGAACTTCCTCCTCTTTATGGGTGACTATGAGGTTTCCTTACCTCATCCTTGGGCTTCTGAATTCCATCCTAGGAAATTTCCTTTCCTTGATTTATACTTCTACCTCTACCCCTTTGGATTTGTTTCCTTGCCAACTTCTCCTCTACCTTCAAAGAAATCTGGTAAGCATCCTCCACATTTCTAATTGTCACCATGCTAATATCATCATGTATTTCATACCTCAAAAGATTAATGTACTTGGCTACCTTCTCATCATCACTTTCCATGTGACCTGCTCTAATATTCAACCTGTAAAACTCTTCAGTACACTCTTTGACTGTCATCCCCTTTTGCCTCAAATTTTGTAGTCTCTTGAACAAATTAATTTGATAATCCATGGTTATGAATTTGGATTTCATCTTGGATACCATTATGTCCCATATCTTTATCTTTTTCTTTCCCTTGCACCTCATGTCAGCTTGCAGTTCATCCCACCATAGTGTTGCATGCCCTTTCAGTCTTGTGACTGCATGTTTGACCTTCTTCTTTTCCTCAATGTCTTCATAATCAAAATATCTATCAAGAGACCTTAACCAATCAAGAAACTAATCTACGTCCAGATTACCTTCATACATCGGAATGTCCATTTTTTCTCTTGCTCCCATCTGTGAAATAATCTTCAGTAATTTTTCCTTTGCAGCATCCTCTGGAACAAATTCTTCAGTTCCTACTTCTTCACTTTCATCCTCATTGATGTCTCCAGCATCAGGTTCCGTTCTTTGTGTTGTCTCCATGGCATCCAAATGAGCATGAACTTCCCTCATCTCTCTTTCTATAGCTGGGTCAAACATAGGAATCTTTGCACGTATCCTTGGAGGCATTGTTCCAATCTTCTTCTTCCTCAAAGTTAAATTTATTTACTGTCCTGTGTCTTTTTCAACCAATAGAAAATTTCTATTGTGTGTCTCTCATACCACTTGATGAAGACCACCCTCTCTCTCGGGTATTCTTGACCTCTCGGTCAACAGATCTTTCACAGGATTGAACCAGAATGGTCCTTCGGGTCGTCAATTGAACCCAAATGAAACTATAACATACATAGGTCCAATTGCAATGCTTGCGCGAATTGATTTCATGCATGAGATCTACCCTCCAATTTATTGAATCCCTTCTTTGTTTGAGCGTTAGGCTCCTGACGTTGACTTCCTCTCACGTGACCACCATTTTTGATCAAGTACTTACCCAAAGGTACTTCGTAACTATGGATTCAGGTGTTTTGATGTGAGCCGCTACCAATTCTCTCGATTTCCAAATTAGTCGAATGATAAGTCAACGAGCGCTAGATTCTCTCCTTTGAAGCCTTCAATGTGACCTTGGGATATGACCTCGGGCCCAACTTTTGAGCACTTCAGAACTTTGGTTTTTGTGTCTTTGGAAGATGGATTATCTCTCTTCTTTCGAAGTCCAATGCCGCGAATTCTTCTTGCGTCGAATCAATGGTTCATGTTTCCCTGCAACCAATGACTCATCTCACCCTTCGTGCCTCACAAAGTTGACACTCTACTCCTCAGGATTTTCCCAAATCATGAAGTCTCCCACTAGTCTTAAAACCGCTCTCCCTCTTGACCTTTGATTTGGCCAGGTGACTCCAGTCCTCGACTTGTTCTTTGAACCCTTATAATATTTTATACTTGGAAACTTTTGAAGCCTCCTGGACTTCGAGCCTTCACAAATGATATATCTCCTGAGCTTAACTACTCCTCTGAGCAACAACACTCATTATTTCTCCTAAGCTTAGCCTTCACTAAAACCTAAGAAGTACTATGGGTTCCTTTCCTCGCACACCTTGTGGGACTTTGTCCAAGCATTCCTTATCTCTTGGAGAAATCTACCCACCTTTATGCACTCCTTGCAACAAAGAATTTTCCAACCTTCCCTTAGATGAATAAGTCAAGCAAAACGACTTGCCCTATGCACCTCCCACGTTGTTTCTGTGCATGCCTTCAGTCCTGCTGATAGTGAAACCTCGATATCCCTCCTAAGATTTTCGGATATTAACTCATAAACTTTTCAACACACTCCTTGCGGACTAACACTGCACTCCTTGCAGGTTTTCTCAGGAAGAGAAACAATTAAAACTTATCACTTCCTCACAGAGTCATTGACTCAACATTCATGAGCATAAAACAAACAAATAACAAATACTGAAATAAAATTGCAAACATACCATTTAGAAGATGAACACAATGAACATAACAAACCATGGAATAATATCAAAGCCTTCTCTGCTATATTAATTTGAGTACTTTGTACATAGGGGTTTCAACAACTTCTACAATATTGTCTATGATAATTTTCTTAAAATACTAATTGGGATTATAGTTTACATATTCTTTTCAAGGAGAAGCTCATCGATCTTTCCCTCTAACAATTTAAGTGTTATATTATCAAATTAAGAATATCGATTGCTAAGGTCTCATATAATAATTGATCCGCACAAACAAATAAGAGCAAAAGGCTATAGATGTGTACTTTCCATTAATACATTGACAAAATTACAATCCTTCTCGATCTCGCATCGAGGGTTCATCCTCTTATCCTTTTAATGATACTTTAATTAAACCCACATCAAAAATTTTAAACATGCCACGTCCTCCAAGCTTTTGATTCCTTCAAAATTTGCGCGGGTCGTTGACTTTTCTTCCTCAAGTGCCTTTGGTATCGATGCTTCTGCATCAGTTATGTAATAAGTTTTCTTTTGATTAAATTACTTTAAATATAACATAGTTTGTTTTAACTTTTCTAAGTTTTAGTTAGCTTTAATTTAATTTAATTTTTGCTAAAATAAAACAAAAACACTTCCTTTTAATTTTATCATTTATCTTTCCTTTATTAATTTTAATTTTATTTCTCCAATTCTATAAAACCTCACATAGGAATAATTGGTTTGTAAATAGCCTAAAATCATAAATCAAATAAAAATTAAATATTGTTAAAAGAAAAATTACAAGAAAAAGGGAACTGTTCTTGGACTATAGGTTAGGAGAAAATTATCTTAGAGTTCAATGTGTGTTATTGTCCATGGCTTTAAGCCTAGGGTGACATTCCCTCTTCTTCTCGCCTAGTCCCACAAGAGGTTGAAAATGTTGATGCTTGAGACTCTCTAGTTTTTTCGTGTCAACAAGGTGTTAGAGAGAGAATGTGTGAGTATGAGAAGGGGGGAATATCAAGAAACAAAGGCTGATTGGACAAGGATAGGGTGGAGAGAGAGTGAGACTGATTGTGAGAGGAAGGGGGGAGTTAGAGGTAGGGGGGGTAGAGAAATATAAAGAGATAAATGGGGGATATAAAGTGTGTATGCAAGAGTGTGGGAGGAAGAGGGAGGTAGAAAAAGAGGGGAGGTAGAGAGAGGTAGACAAAGGAGGGATGTAGGGTGTGAGTATATAAAGTGTGGGAGGGAGAGAGAGAAAGACGTAGAGGGGGGATAGAAAGTGTTTGTGAGAGAGTGTGGTCAGAAGAGAGGGGAAGACATAGAGGGAATATAGGAAATGCATGTGCGAGAGTTTGGGAGGGAGAGAGAGAAATACAAAGAGGGGAGCTAAAGAGTGAGTGTGTTAGAGTGTGAGAGGGAGAGAGGGGAAAAAATATAGGGGGGTTAGAAAGTGTGTGTGGTAGGGAGAGAGAGAAGTGCATATAATGGAAGTATAGATAAAGTGTGAGAGCATGAGAGGGGGAGAGAGGAAAATAGAGAGGGGGGTAGAGAGAGAGGTAAATTTAGGAGAGAGGGGTATAAGTAGGAGATATACATGAGAGATAGTGGGATGGGGGGGGAGAGAGAGAGGTATGAGGGGGGGAGAGATAAATAAAAAGATGAGGGGTAGAGAAAGAGAGGGAGGAGGGGGTGGAGAGAGAAAGACAAATAGGAGGGGTAGAGACAGAGAGGGAGAGGGTTAGTAGAGGGAGAAAGCTAGTGGGGTAGAGAGAGGGATAGTGAAAGGGACAAAATTAGAGAGGGAGACATAGAATGGGGGTAGAGAGAGAATGAGAGGAAGGGGTTATACAGAGGGAGACATAGAAGGGGAATAAAGAAAGAAAGAAGGGTAGAGAGAGTGAGACTGAGACTAACAATGAGGAGAGAGAGAAAGGGTGGAAGAGAGGTGGGAGAGAGAGGGGGTTGAGAGAGAGAGAGAGGCTATAGAGAGAGTGGGGGTATAGAGAGAGTGTGAGAGTGAGATAGAGAGGGGGTGTCGATGTAGGAGAGGGAGGAAAAATATAGAAAACAAAATGATTTCTAGGAGAACATTCTCATTCCTAGAGTATGTGCGCACTCCAAGAATGTGTGTGCTCCTAGAACGCGTGCATGCTCCTGTTCTTTTGAATTCAAATTTTTTGGGTGGGATTGACAAGGTGTATGATGGCTTGGTTGGATAAAATTTAGGTTCAAGATGACAAATCTAGTGGTTCATTCTGCAAATTCATAAAAACCTCCATTTTTTTTAATACCCCTCTATATCTTTGTCTTTGACATTATTTTTCTATAGGTTAATCAATTCAGTTGTTGACAAAATTATAGATATAGACCGAGTAAACTATGAAGATTTCAAATGTATAATTGTTTAAAAAAAAATATTGTTTACTATTTTTAATCTATTTTTGTCTTCACCTATATCAAAATCCTAGAATACATACCAATCTTATTTCTTCTATAACTTTTTCTGTCATTAACAATTTCTCAAATGAGTTATATCTGGCACTAGAAGAGATCCATACCTATGATTTCAAAATAAATATTTTTTTTTTATCATGTTTATACCCTCTTAGCCAGCATGAACAAAATACGTTGTAGTTTCAGGCATATGTTGACTTTGATCATTTTTAAAAATATTAAATTAATATTAAAAATTTCAAAAAAATACATGACAATATAAAAACGGGTCTCTCTACGAAAGTGAACAAAATTCCATGAAGAAAAACGTATACCTTATATTTTGTTGGAAAAATAAGATACCTCTTTTAGAAAAAATCAAATTTGACCTATTTATTCATAATGTCTATGAATAAAAGTTGTATATTCAGAAAGGTAATTAAATTTTGTATGTTTCATATTCTTACGCCATAGTCAAATTAATTGTAAAAGTACCTTGAATAATCCCTCCAAGTTAACGTATTGTTTTTTTTCCATGTTTGCATGTTTCCACTGAGGGATCATGAGAGACCATCATTAGCTTGCACTCACCCAAGTTTCAAGGGCCTTACCTTGAACAAACATATTAGAATTAATCTAAAATATGCAATTTATATTGTTGGGAAAGACCCTTAGTGACATTTAGGATATAGATTTGCTCCGCCGTCTATAAATAACAACACGGAGTTGTCATTAAGCATATACAAATCCATTTGGGGAGAAATATGTGTATTTATACATGAGAGTTCAGGAGGTTTGATCCTTTGTCTTACCTTGTTGGAATTCCTTGTAACTCTTGTTGGTACCCATTCAAGTAGTATTCCATTATAAAACACATAAACTTAGAAATTACTTCCACGCATGCTTGGGTATATTGGAGGTCCCGTATGAAACTTGAAACCAACCATTCAACCTACAAACTTCAATAGTGCACCAAATACAAAATTTGGTAAGATTACACTCTAGTACCATGGGTGTTCAAGAACACAGGCATATTTAGAGTTGTAGCACAAGGAATGCCTGTTTGACTGGAAGCCACTTTTTCTTTATTTCATCTTGCCAATAATATGTTTGGTTTTACAATAACTTGCATTTGAATGATCATGGAAAATTAGCACATTCCTATGTTGACTGAATTATAAAGCGTTGAAACAATACTCTTGCAATACATTCAATTTTATGAGAATTCATTGATCATTTTGACTTCTCTCTTTCTCTTGAACCAATCCTCTAGAGACGATAGTCAAATTTGTGTGAAATCGAGTCCTCACCCTCACATATCCTCCATACAACGATAATACTCAACTTGACCACGCTAGATATCCTCCTTAGGCTAGATACCTATAAGTGCAAAGGTAGCACCATTGATGTGACAATGAGAATATTTCCTACATGATTTCTTAGGATTTCCCTTGAGTAAGGTTGGAATTTTCCTTAGGGAGTTTGTGAGTGACAACACTTCTACTACAAAAGTGGCCTCTTCTATAGATTCAAGTGTAAGATCCTTTTTTTGATCGAGTTTATTATTGTTCCCTAAACCTTCTCATCTTGATCTACCTACATAATAGTTAGTACCATGTGTGGCTCTTAATGCACCATGGTTTACCTACATAATATTTAGTATCATGTGTGTCTCTTAATGCACCATGTTCTTGTGCTCCTAGATTTATAGCTCTGTTCATGCATCTATATGGTTATGATATTCATGCAAAAGCTCTACATATCAGATATCACAAAGAGGATTGTGAGTTATTCCTATGATCAATATCCATTTACCATACATGTTATCCACTCCAACACATTATAAAAATTCTTAATAAATTAAAACTTCCCTAATAATGGCACAAAAAATGACAAGATAACTAAATACTTCATTAATTTTGAATAGAGTACCTAGTTCACTAATGCAATTAATGCAATTAATTATTTAAAAAAAAATCTTAATAAATTAAAACTTCCATTGTAATGGCAAAAAAAAATGACAAAATAACTAAATACCTAATTAATTTTGAATAGAGTACCTAGTCCATTAGTGCATTTAATTATCAAGAAGAGTAAAGTCTCACTAAGTTTTTTTCTTAAATATAAAAATTATTGCGATGTTCTAAACTAAGTAGTATTTCAATGAAAAACGTATAAACTATGACAACACACCAAACCAATTGCAACGTACAATGCAAAGATTAGTAGCATTCAAATATTTGTTTTGTAACAACATGAAATTAACTATTGAGTTGAAAGCTTATATACATTTATTTAATAAAATAGTGACTAAGATAACAAATAAATTAACACCTGTACCCTCTAAGTGGGCGCTTCCTCTTTAGATATAGGCTCTAAGAAAATTCAACAAGCATTAACGCAACACGTTGAAATTTATTATATGCACACAAACATAGAAAAATAAATTTAAAAAAATGGATTATATCATAAATATCTAGAGAAAAATGATATCTTCTCTCATCTCATTTACATAGAGTTCAATGTTGATTTTATAAGCATTTCATATAGTAGTCTTATGAACACTATGAACTATAGTTCAAGCCACTCACGAAACTGACTTCTGGAATATTTACGAAAAATATTAATCACTAAGTTCCTAGTATCTACCGAGAGAGCACTTAGCATATTTAACCAAAACAAGGAATGTATACCAGACGAGATTCTTTTGATTATTTCAAAATGGTATATGTACTTAGCATATATTAGATCATTACTCACACGTTCTACAACAATAACATTGGGTCACGGTTCTGCAACAATGAATCCATAGTAGGTGAACACATGGTGGCACGTTCTACAACAATAACATTGGGTCACGGTTCTGCAACAATGAATCCATAGTAGGTGAACACATGGTGGCAATGAATATAAGGGCTAAAACTCATAGATCCATAGCGATGGTTCCACAACAATGGAATCTTAAATGGAGTAGCGAGAACTTTGTATATCCGTAGCAGTGGTTTCACAACAATGAGAACCAATGAGTTGAAACCTCTATCTGCAACAATTTTGATTTGCATATATGTAACAATGCTTAAATCTATAAGTTAGATACAAAATTATCACTAATACATTAACAATATTTAATGAAACATCAAACTAAGAATGAAATTGTAATTTTAGAAAATTTAGCTACTTTGGTTACAAAAAGTTTAGTAATATTAGAAAAAGCATAAAAGGAAAATAAAAATAGTAAATAAATGTCAAAAGAGGCTCTAATCAAAGATAATTTATAGTTTTTCTTTGTTTCACATAAAAATATTTAACAATTATGTTTAGGATTAAAAACTCTTTGTGAAATTTTCTAATTTGTATGTATTAAGTTTAGATAGAGACTTGCACAAAATGAACCTTTCTAACACCACAAAACTTAAATTTAGGATTACAATAATGAGAATTGTGATTTTTTTCATTCAATTTATAACATCATCAAATCTTCACTCCTTTGTTCTCTACAAATGGTCATTCCCCTTTTCTTGAATGCATGCATCGTTATTTATCACTCTTTCACTTCCTTCTTCTTGATTCTAGTAACATTGACATTAGTGTGATGATTCTTTGCAAATATTTTGAGAGTTCCCCATAACTATCCACCATGCCTCATCCCAAGCCCAAGATCAAGGAGATGTATCCTTTGTAGAATTAATGCTAAGAACAATAGTTTTTAAGATCGGTGGGGTGTAGATTTTAACCTTGTACAATGTTTTATTGAAAATAGTTTTTTAATAAAAGAACAAAAAAATACAATGGCAAATACACACATTACAAATACATTTTTCTCTTGGAAACCCATATCAGGTAAACCAACATATTTTATATTCATTCATTGTCATACATTGTTTACAATACAATATACATGTAGGAGACAATGGCATACAAAACCCTAATCTAATGACCTGGATTAGTCAACAACCATAATTCCTTAACGAGAAATATAAAACCATCTTCAAAAACCATGTGTCGAAAAACTGCCCAACAATGGACATGAAAATTGAGGTGTCATGAAAATTGAGAAAAAGTGCGACACATTTCTTGAGGAAAAGTAATTATTGGGGGTGTTTCCCCCAAACCCCGCCCAAGGGGATATCTCCCCCCTCAAACCCACCACGTGCCTAGCGCAACGTAGCACACACTAGAGCTAGTCATGCAAAGAATATAACACATACCCAACATTATCCCACTTGTTGTTTTCTTTGCATACAGGGGGTTAGAGGGTTACATAGTCAATAATCCACGGAAGCAATGCCCATGGATCGTCTACACCAAGAGAGCTTCTCTTCTGACATATTTTGTTAATGAATCTGCAACATTATTCAAAGTGTCCATCTTCATCATCAACACTTTATTTTCTTCAACCATGTCTCTCACCAAGTGAAATTGAATATTTGAATGATAAGTCGGTTTCTTCGCCACAAAAATTGCACTCTGACTATCACAATATATCCTTACAACTTATTGTACGAATCCAATACCTGAACACAATATTTGTAACCATATTGCTTCCTTACTTTCATGAGTGGCTGCCATGTATTCAACTTTTGTAGTTGAAAGTGCCACTACAACCTGTCTTTTGATCATCCAACTGATTTCTCCTCCAAATATTTTAAACACATACCCTCTTGTAGATCTCCTATGATCCATATCTCCATCCTAATCTGCATCCACAAAGTCATGTATGTACAACTCTCTATCCAATCCTGGTCTTCCTTGGGTATCACAATCCATAAATAGGAGTGCCACACCAATATCTGAAAACCCTTTTTACTGTTGTCCAATGTTCCTTCCCTGGTTTTGACATATACCTATTCAAAAGTCCCACTACATGTCCAATATCCACTCTATTACATACCATTTCATACATAAAAATGGAAACTGCACTCGAACCTGAGACATGTCCTCCTTTGTCTTGGGACATTGATCCGCATATAAATTTACACCAACAGGAATAGGGACCTTGATCGGTTTACATTCCTGCATACTAAACCTCTGCAATCTCATATAGACATATTTTCTCTGATTTAACCATATTTTCCTCTTTTGATGATCTCTTTTGATTTCCATGCCCAAAATGAGATTTGCAGCACCGATATACTTCATGTTAAATTTAGAGGACAACTGAGTTTTCACATCCTGGATAATCTTCTTATTGTTTCCTATCAGCAACATGTCATCCACATACAAGACCAAATAAATCAAATGATCACCAATTAATTTAAAATACATAGAGTGATCCTCTTTTCTTCTTGTGAAGCCAAGTCTGAGCATATAACTATCAGATTTTTTATGCCACATCCTTGGTGATTGTTTTAAACCATACAAGGACTTTTTTATCTTTCATACCAACTATTTATTTTCCTTCACAACAAATCCTTCTCGTTGCTTCATATATATTTCTTCTTCCAGATCCCCATGTAGGAATGTTGTCTTAACATCCATTTGTTCTACTTCAAAATCAAACACAACGGCAACATATAACAAAAATATTATAGAAATTAACTTGGAAAAATGATAAAAAATATCACCAAACTCAATTCCCTCAACCTGGGAATTACCCTTTGCTACTAACCAAACTTTATATTTGTCCACTTTTCCTTTTGCATTTAGCTTGTTTTTAAATACACATTTGTTTCCAGTGAGATTTATTCCAGTCGGCAACTCCACTAGATCCCAAGCCTCATTCTTATCCAAGGCGATCATTTCTTCATCCACGACCTTTTTCCAGAGTTTTCCATCCTCTGAATCCACTGCCTCCCTCACAGTTCTAGGATCATCATCAATAGTATACAAATAAAATTTGAACGAAAATCAGATGGAGTATACCTTTCTGGTATCCTTCTTTCTTGAACCGATGTCCTCAATACTGGAGCATGATTCTTCTTCTTATTCATGTTCTTTTGTAGAGTCYGATTCATCATCCTTTAAATCAAACTCSATTTTCTCTCGTTCTTCCTTACTTTGTAGGACTTCTTGTTTAAAAGGATCTTTCATTTCTTTAAATACCACATCTTGGGTATACACAACCTTCTTAGTTTCTCGGTTCCAAATCTTATAACCTTTGAGACCATATTTATACCCAATAAAGATACATTTTTCATCCTTCGTATCTAGCTTACTCTTTTTTTCCTTTAGAACATGAACATAGACGTGACATACAAATACCTTGAGATGTGTGAGAGAAGGTTTCTTACCATTACATACCTCTTATGGATTCTTTTCATTCAGCACTGATGTGGATAATCTGTTGACCAGGTAACATGCAATACCCACTGCCTCTTCCCAAAATTCTTTCCCTAACCCGACACAACTGAGCATACACCTTTCTTTTTCCATCAACATCCTATTCATCTTTTCTACGACTCCATTATGTTGACTTTTATATGAAATATTCTTCTTCCTTTATATTCCACACTTCTTACAAAATTCTTCAAATTCATTCCCACAGAACTCTCTGCCATTATCTGTCCTCAACACCTTAATTATTTTTTTTGTTTTATTCTCAACAAGAGCCTTAAAATATTTAAACTTGTCAAGGACTTCATATTTCTTCCAAAGGAAATATATCCCAAGTATTACTTGAAAATTCATCTATGAATGAGACATAGTACACAAATTTTCCCAATGATGGAACCAATACAGGTCCAAACAAATCAGTGTTAACTAGCTATAAAAATTCTTCTTCCCTCGTTGCCCCAGAGGGAAATCTTCCATGACTTTGCTTCCCATATATACAATGTTCACATAAATCAAAATCTAGAGATAAGTTAGACATACCTTCAACCATACCTTGATCATGTAGTAATAAAAGAACCTTCTCTCTGATATGCTCCAGTATTTTATGCCACAACATAACCCTTTATATAGAGGCTATAGGAGTTATTTCTTCTTCAACTCCAATATCAAGAAAAAATGAACTATTACACCCATAATTAATAGTGCTTCCTTGCAGCTTATACAGAGTTCCAAAACAAACTCCCTTCAACAACACCATTTCTCCTCGAACCATCCTGGAGGTTTCCTTTTCAAATATTGTTTTTACCTCTGCATCATCCATTTTTCTTACATAAATCAAATTTTTGGCTAATCCTCGGATGTGAAAAACACCATGTATTTTTATAATCCCTCCATCTATGAGACTCAACTTGAATTTTCCTCGACCTATGGTTCTGGTTTTCGAGACATCACCTAGGAAAACAATACCTCCATCATACTGTCCATATTCATGGAACCACTCCCTGTTTGGATTCATATGAAAGGATGAAATTGAGTCAACCAACCATGCCTCATGATCTCCATGTGTGCATGAAGAAGAAAAGTATACACCCCCTCCTTATTCCTTGGAGGTATTTTCTTATGTAGAAGAATAATATTCAGATCCCTTCTTTTCCTCAACTTTGGATCCACACCGCTTCATGTAGTTCCCTTCTTTTCCACATCTCCATCATACCTTTAGAAAAATTTTCCGAGACTTAGATCTTCCCTTAGAATTATATCTCTTGCTCGAGGACTTAAATCTATTTCTTTCCTGAGAGCATCCTCTTGCAGATAATGCATTTTTGCTATGTCCTTCCATGTTATTCTGTCTCATATCCTCTGACAACAAGGATGATACAACTTCATCAAACTTCAAAAAAGTTGTATTACTACCTATGGCCACAACCATACTATCCCACGAGTTGGGTAAAGAGCACAGTAAAATGATACACTTATCTTCATCTGAAATTTTAATCTCAATAGATACTAACTAACTTATCACAGTATTGAAGGCGTTCAAATGTTTTTCCACCTAGTCTCCATTTTTCATCCCCAGGTTATACAACTTCTTTCTCAAGAATAATTTATTTACTAGGGACTTATACTGATATAACTCCCCCAACATATCCCATAAATCTTTGGTTGTATATTCCTCTCGCACATTCAATAATAATGAATCTCAGAAACATAGTTGAATTGTGCTCTTCGCCTTCTGATCCAACTTTTTTCAGTCATCTCTTAAAGTTCTTGTAGGTGTAGTAACTAGATCCATTGATCTCTGTCCACCAACATATCTTCCATATTGAGCTTGCAAAACTCAAAACTTTGCCCATTAATCTTCTCAATCTCCATTTTCGAACTCCTTTCCATTTGTTTTCACCTAAAAAATCATTACCACAGATCTCACACTGTAAAAAGGCTTATCATAGTACCGAACCAAATCCTTGACTACAAAGGAGTCCCCCTGAGGCCAACAAAGATCTGATACCAAATGTAGATTTTAACCTTGTACAATATTTTTCTACAAATAGATTTTCAATAAAAGAACAAAAAATATACAATGTCAAATACACACATTACGTAGAGATTTTTCACCTGGAAATCCAAACTAGGAAAACAAAAATATTCTATATTCATTGATTGTGATACATTGTTTACAATACAATATACATATAGGAGTCAACGACATCCAAAAACCTAACCCAATGACTTGGATTAGTCAAGAACCCTAATTTCTTAACCGGAAATACACAACCATCAACAAAAAAAATGTGTCGAAAAACCACCCAACAATGGACAAGAAAATTGAGGCAACACAAAAAACAAGGTAAACATGTGACATGTTTCCCGAGGTAAAAACAAAATTTCTTGGGGGGCTTGGTGCCCCCTCGTTCAAATCCCCCACATACACCATAACTAGTTGTAGAAAGAATATAACACATACCCAACACGGGATTCCTAAGAAAGCTAGGGAGAGGTTAACATAATTTTTATTAGCATCAAACTTATGCATTAGGAATTATGCTCTAACATCCAAATATTTCATATTTTTTCACATGGTTTGAGAGATAAAAGGAATAATCAATATCCTCAATATAAATAACATAATTGGTTGTATTTATGAGTAATTTCCTTTAGTTTTATATTTTTATGGATATTGGGAAACTCGACAAATCATAAACATCTTAGTCTAAATAATAAGCAGTAGACACAATCATATTAGATTGCCATGTTCCTAGAGGCCTATAAAGCAAGTAAGGTCTTTTCATTTCTTTTATAGTATTTAGATAGAATTATAACCCTTCAACAAAGGCCTCAAGATCCACACCAATTCTTATTCTTTAATGAGATCTACAATGAACATGATTCTCTTGGTTAAGTATATGCTCAAAATATGAATATAATATGCAATGTTCATGTGCATCATATATATACATAGATTACATCCTCTCTTATATGGGTGCCCTTAAAAATGTTTGATTCTATGAATGTATCTAAAGTTTTTTATTGTCATTTCTAACACTTTGAAATCACTCTAAAGAAAAAATTGCTTGATGTTTATGAATTTTTATTATTAATAATGTATATATAACCCATCAAAATGTCATATTTCAAATTACAAAGTATGTTTATTATTACTTGATGTTGAAATTTCAACTTATCTATTTGGTTGTTCATTAAATCTTAACATTTGGAACAATTAGAAGGGAAACATTTTAGTTAGAATATTTTTCTAAAGTGTGTACCAAGTTTACTCTTCTAAATTGAAGTATGTTGAGGTCTCAAGAACTCTACTACTTTTTTGGCAAAAATAAAGGGGGCCCCATTTGAATTTTGGAAAACAATGTTTTTAAGTTTCTTTTTATTTTTCCTTGCTTGATTTGAGAACGATTTGATGATTTCCTTTCTTAGATGTTTGATTTTTCATGCTTCTTAGTATCAATTCTTCGGCTTATCTTTCATGAGATGAGGATTTGGTGATTTGGTTAATTTGTGTCTTTTGAGTATTTTTTCCTCACTTATTCAACATATCTTGAATGTTTCGACAAATTCATCAAGGTTTGATTTTGGTACATTAATGAGTTAATTGAGAACTCCAACAAATTAAACTAATTCATTTAAAAGTTATATTTTAATATAAATGATATATGCATTAAAAGAATGCATGTTTAACATTTTTGGGATTGGCATAATATATTATGTTCTCAAAAATAAAATGGCCTCAAATAAAGTTTTCTCATATGCATTATTTGTGTGCCTTTTCTCATATACATTTTTTTTACCTAAAAAAATGATTATAAAAAATGTATTTTTATACCTTGAAAAAATGATTATTAAAAAATAAACACAAACTAATAATTTGTATTTAAAGCCAAGCATCAATTTTTACGAGCCCTTAAACTTCTTCTTTAAAATTATGTCCTTTTCATTTATTTGACATATTTGATACTTTGATGGAAAAATAAAACAATTCAATTTAAGGCTGGCTTAATTTTAATCTCATTTTTTCCTTGTCCACAATGTCTCATTATGCTCGAATGAATTACATGCCATAAATCTAATTACCCTTGATGTTGGAATGAATTGCATGCCTTAAACCTAATTACCCTTGTTATTAAAGGCATATTTGAAAATTAATAATAAACAAAGGGAATATTTTTAAAGAATATCAATTTTGAAAAGGTAAAGACATGTTGGCATAGGGTAGACTCAAAGTTCACTCCAAGAGCACACCAACAAACCCTAGCTACTCACCCTTTAAGCAACACGTGCCAAGCAGATGCAATCTCACTGGAAACAATTATGAGGGGGTTGCACGACAGAAATGTCTACAACCAGGAGAATATCAGGCTTTAAATTAGCCCCTCCGGATGGCATTTCTCCTGAGATTAGACAAAAGATGGGTAGTCTTTATTTTCAGAACTATCATCCCAATCAAAAAAAACATTATTGTAATAGGTCCCGTTCCTGGGCAAAAATATAGGTAAAGACATTTTGATCCTTTATATTATCATATTTAGAATATTTTAATAAAAAATATTATTGCTTTTATGTTTGCGCATGTTTAAAGGAAAGATCACGGGATTTTAGAAGTGAATAAAAACATGAAATTCAACAAAAGGTGTTCCAAGCACTGATAAGTAAGAAAGACAATGGCTTGTTTTTTTTGTAAGCTAGAGTAGATACTAGGTGGCATTCAAAGCTCACAGTGGATCATAGCTCAAACCCTTCTCAAGTAGTACGTACGCTTCATTTAATATAAATATGAGAACACCGGGAAACAGATATCATGTTATTATTTGAGCAGATTGTGGTGGAATAACCAGAAATTATACGAGGTGAGTGCGCTATGAGGAAACCAAAATCACTATTTTGACCGGATTGAATACCACCGATTTGCAGAGGTATAAGGGAACCAGATCTCGTGATTGCAAAGAAACGAGGAATCAAAATAGCAGTTTCATTGCGCTCAGAGCAAGTCGAGTAAAATAAGCCATCTCAACAACGAAGGTTTCGAACCTGAAATCACTAGAAATTAGAGTTTTGTTGTTATGATGAGGATTTGACCGATCTAGAAGGAGAAGAGGTGCACTTAAAATAAAATCCACGATTGAGCATATTGACAGTACAAATAAGATCGGATCCTCGTATTATCATATCCACGAGGTTGCGGGAATAATTATCATAAGGCTTGGTACGAATTTTGGTTGTTCAAATGGCTGCGACCTTCTGTCCAAAGTTGTGATTGATTTATCTTATCCTTGTCAAATTGCATGTTGTGTTTCCATACTGATCGTTAAGTTGTTTTAATACTGACTGCATATATCATCTTAGACTGCACATCTAAGGTGATGTGAACCGTAGCTGTGGTGCTATCCCCCTTTCTTTTTCTTTAATATCTGTCCTTAAATATGTTTTCTGCTTAAACTTTTTGATGTAATATGTTTTTTTTTATAATTTTCAAGGTAGTAACAAAATATTAATGGGTTATTTCTTAAGATAAATGATAAATTATGATTTGATTGCTAAATAGTTTGACAAGTTATACCATATATGATTTGGAAAAAGAAAATTGCTCCCAATTCTCAATCTTAACAATATAAAGTGTTTTTTCACTAGCTCACTTGGTTAAAAGTTGTTTAATTAGGTAAGAGGTTTTGACTTCAAATATTTTTTTTGTTACTTTAAAAAAAGGGATCTGTACTTATTCTATAAAAGCGAGTCATTTCATAAGCAAATTATTTGTAAAAGTGAGGTTATTAGAAGGAGGGGTATCACCATGTGAACCAACTTCTACTTGCCACATCCTCTTTTGGTTACCATTTATGTATTTTTTCAAAATGACATAACTTTCACATCTAAAGTCCATTTTCAATGTTTTTTTCGAACAACCTATTTTTCTGAGAGCATTCCATCTAGATCATAAGTTTTAAATTTTAATTTCATATTATTTGCATATTTAATATAGCTTCCCCCAATGATATTTTTCTTACCAATACCAACTACTTTTCATGGCAATCCCATATGGAAGATGTATTAATAAGTAAAGGACTATACCAAGTTATCTTGGGAAAAGAACAAAAACCCACCATTGACGAAAAGTATTCCAAATTGGTTAATAGGAATGATGAAGCATGAGGGCGAATCCAAATGTTCATTTCTCATGATTTCGATGTAAATGATTTTCCTTGCATTGAATATTACTTATCTAAGTTCAAAACACTTGACTTTTATATATATAATGCCAACTAGATATGAAGGAAGATTGATGCATATATGTTATTGTTTCTAAGCTCACTCGTGCATATTCTTTTTTTCTTATCCACCTTTTATGACACTAGAGAAGGTCTAGGGAATGCTTATAAAAATCCCACTCTTGATTCCTTTTGTGATTTTATGATTCGAGAGAAAGATAAGCTTGGGAAAATTAGATTGATCATAATTGCAAGTACATCCAAAAAATCATTAGTGGTCCAACAAAAATTTAAATCGAACAATATCAAGAAGCAACAAAAACAACAAAAACAAGGGTCCCAAACCCACATATTTTTCTTGTAATGGTGACAAAGACGCAAAATCCAAAAGTGAGAAGACTAGTGACAGACATTGCAACTTTTGTCGGAAATATGGTCATGTGTAGTCTAAATTTTTTAAACATGTGGAAGCCTTAGAAGAAGTGATAAAGAAGCACACCATTAGTATTGATTCTTCAGCATCTTCGTCTTCTCATGAAAACACACTTTTTGCTTCTAGTTTCTCCTTCGATGTAACTTCTACTTCATCTTATGATTGGTGGATTTCTTATCCTTGGAGTTTCAACGGAATGATTTCAAGGCACCCTAGGGGATAATACTCATGGGGATCTTAAATCCATTCTTGCATTAAAGAAAATTATACAATTTTGGGTAAGTTTTTCTCTCTCCTTTAAAAATCTAGGCCCTCAAACATTCTCATCTCAGATAATAAAAACTTTCAAAGACAAGAGGTATATGTCCATGAGTGTTTCAAACAATTTATATTTATAAGTGGGTGAGGTGGTGAATTAGAATAAAAAAAAGATAAACATACGAGGAACTTCAAATAATGAATCTCATAGCTTATGAAAATAGAACAATGCACTAAGCAATTAAGAATTCAACAATTCTAACACATAACAAATAATTAAAGTATGTGTCAAATAGTTAAACATCTTTAGGAATTCAAATACATGGAGGTACCCTATGCATATCATCTAAGCATATGAATAAATGACAAGATAGTGATCGTTTTAAAATATGAAATAACTTATATTCCATAGCTATACACCACACAATTAAACTAAATATGTTGCATAATTTGTTGCTTGAGATTTTATTAATGGGGATATGATACAAGAATCCAAATGAGAAGGGTATACTTTACAATAACACATGCACAAAAAGAAGAATTACAGACTGAAACATAACACATTGAATGAATCTCAAATCATTATCCAAAAAAATAATTTTGATAAAAAAAATGTTGATTTACTTTTTACTAGGCTCGCCTTGCACTGCTTAATTCTCCCTATCTACTTGACCAAAAAATTAATTTTGATAAAAAAATATTGATTTACTTTTTACTAGGCTCGCCTTGCAGTGCTTGATTCTCCATGTCCACTTGGAGAGAACTTGATGAATTGACACATATATTGCCACACCTTTCCCATAAGATAGTCAACCTTTTTCAAATTTTTGATCATCTTGTCAAGGTTAGTGTATCTATGATATGATGTCCGTAGAAAATGGTTGAAAACCCCTTTCAACTAATGTAGAATATCAAAATCCCAGGGATTTTCATGATATGTTATCCTTTAAAGCCTCTAGTAAGTTTGTCAAACCTTTTATCATTTTTTATTTTTAGCTCCAACAACTCTGAGTACCTATATGGTGATAAATAAAATCCCCATCCCCTTCCCCTTCCCCTTCCCAAGGGGTAACCCAAGAATGATGACATATTTGAAGATTGTTTTGAAGAAGACACCTCCCCTCATATCTCCTACAGCCTAATTTCGACATTATGTAGCTCCCTCCATTTGTTGATAATATTCTTCACATTAATGATAATGTCGGTTTTATATTTAACATTAAAGTCTATAATTTTCTCTTTGGTTATTCTATTTTAGAATTTGATAATCTCATTGACAAGGTTATGCTTATTTTCTAGTTTAGATTTTATCGAAATTATATGTGTTCTGGTTGATTTTATCAACTCAAATTTGTCTCTCACGAGAGAAAAGTGTGCCCAATTATTAGTTATCACGGAAGATATATGATCCCAGATCACATGCTTTGCTACTCTCAAATGTGACTTCCCCGTGACTCTTCTCTACAACTTTTCCACTTCACTAAGGGATTCATCTTTATCTATTTTTAACTTGGATAGGGTAACTTCTCTATTTTGGTGTTTTCTTCTAGCTCAACAATTTTGGCACTTTTGCTTCGAAACTATATGTTCACGTTTTCTACTTCCTTTCCTTGATGTTGAGATCAACCATTACCTTAGCCAAGCCTTCTGTTGGATCAATGACATCAACTCGTTCCTTTCCTTTCCTTGATACTTTGGTTGAATGCCTTTGTTTATTCTTTAGCCACTCATGTTTTGTTCTCAATACTTCGTGTTCTCTTTGTCATTGCATATTATATTATTCTCTCTTCTTTATATGGAGGAACAATTTCTCCTTTTACCCATAGCTAGCATGTAACTAAGGTGTTCGCACATCCTGATATTCGAGCATATTTAGCTTATTTTTCAACACTTTGATGTCTCTATCCTTTTTATTCATTAGATCTCCTACAATAGTATGATATTTAGGATTTGTGCCCAAGGATATTACCTTTGTTTACAACTATTCCACCCTATTTTGATTAGCATTATTGGATATTTTTTCTTTCCTCGTCTACTTGTGAATATTGAGCACAATTTTCTTCATTTTCCTCTCACTCGAACAGGACTACAACACTCCCTCATAAAACATCTCACGTTTTTTTTTATGAAAATCAATCAATTTAGGAGATTGAATACCCCTTTTTTTAACCTTAACTTGAGTTACTTTGTAGTCTGTTGGAGAAAGTGACCTTTGTACTTTTTCTTCTAACAGAGCTAAATTAGAAGTACCTACTTGATGATTCACTACTATCAACAACTTGATTGGTGGAGCTTCCCCTCCTCCCACTAGAGGATACAACTCCCTTTGTGAATATTTTTTGTGTCTTTATATCTATGTAATGAGAGAACACAATGGGTGGTTTCCCTGTTGCTCCACCACTAGTGGTTGTTTACTTGAGTGATCCAGTCCACAATAAGGATGATGGAAAATGTTCAAGTGTAATAGGTGGCCCTTCAAGTTCTATCTCTCCATGAGTTATCTACAATACACTCTTCCCTTCTAGGAACTTTAAGGAGTTATATTCCTAATCTTCTTCCTCTTCTTGGTAAAATTATGTAAGATTATTTCTATGATGTTCATTTATCCATGTCTCTGATTGAGGATATAAAAAAGGGCACTTTAAGGCTCTAAAAATAGGCACTTTAAGGCTCTAAAAACTAGACCCTAGCTATGGTGAGATGATAAAGTCATTGAACTAGATACTCTTTTTTTTAAATCTCTGACTTCTTCCCAGAATTCCAAGTTAGTTGTCTTTTCTATTATCCCTCTTGACTCATGGTTGTAGGTGGATCTCCTAGAAAAAATCAGTCCATGAGGTTCATCTACCCAACTACTTTCCTTTTCAAAATCAAATTGGTTCAACATCTCTTCGGCTTTAGAAAAATCTACCCTTTGTTTTACCAGGAAACGACCAACCTCTTGTGGTAGTGAGAAACAAATTGATTTTCTGTGTTTATCAAATCGGAAGTGGTCAAATATTAGTTACTCTTCGTGATATATTCCAAAGACATTACCCTAGGTGTAAGAAAGGATGGAAATTTGAATGGTTCTTGTGTGAAACCATATATCCTAATAATGGTATGATCTTGTGTATGGTACTAGTCTCTTTTTCAAGTGTCTTTTCTTAGTTGTAGAAAACGAATCATCTCTGGAAAGACTTTTGGAGGAAGGGAACGAGGGTATACATGGCCTTCATGAAATGATGAACATAATAAATTAAACCTCTATTCTGATAAAGTGTGAAGAAAGAAATGTAGAGAGAAAAGAACAAAGCAAAAAATTGTATTCAGTATATTGAGAATGTAAGGAGAAAGTACAATAAGAAGAGTTAATGAAGAACTTTTAATGAAAAGGGAAAATAGCTGAGCTAAATAGGCTCAAGCAAATCAAGAAAAGAAAAATACAGTTGGCCAGGACTTGAGGTTACATTGTATTTAACACTCTCTCTTAAATTCAACAGTTACAAACATCAACACTGATTATGCCCAAGTGTTGTCTCTGAAAATCAAAAACAGATTTTCCTAGTGGCTTTGTGAAGATATCTGTGAGTTGATCTGGAGAACCACAGAATTGAAGTGCAATATCACCATTATTTACTAGCTCGCAGATGAAGTGAAAGCGAGTGTCAATGTGTTTTCTTTTCTTGTGAAACACATGATTTTTGGATAGAGAAATTGCAAAAGTATTGTCACAGAAAATAGAAGTTGGATCCCTTTTTTTATGTGACATATCTTTCAATATTCTTCTCATCCACACAGCTTGACAAGAAGATGAGGTAGCAATGACATACTCTGCCTCTGCAGAAGATATTGATACAATTGGCTGCTTCTTTGATGCCCATGAGATCAGGTTCGTGCCCAGGTGAAAAACATGTCCAGATATGCTTTTTCTGTCATCTAGGCTGCCTGGAAAATCATTGTTTGTGTAACCATAAAGTTGATTAGATTTGGTGTACCATAAGACAAAATTGAGAGTTCCTGCAACACATCTCAGAATTCGTTTTTCCATTTTCCAGTGAGAATCTTTGGAGGATTCCATGAATCTGGAAACAAGGTTGGCTGCATACATAATGTCTGGCCTAGTTGCTGTAAGATACAACAAACTGCCCACTAAACTTTTGTATAGGGTTGGGTCCACTGTAGGGACTTCATCTTTCTTGCTCAATTGTGTGCCTAGAGGTATAGGGGTTTCTGATGGATTGCATTCTTCCATGCAAAATATTTTGATGATGTCTACTGCATGCTTTTGCTGACAGACAAAAATTCCTTTGGTTGATTGATCAACCTCAATCCCTAAAAAATATTTCATTATGCCAAGATCTGTCATCTCAAACTCAGATTGCATGGCATGTTTAAAATTTGTTAACTCAAGATTTCCAGTATAGATCATGTCATCAACATATAAACATACAATCAGAATTTTACTGTGCTGATTTGTTTTGGTGTAAAGAGTTGGCTCATTTTGGCTTCTGTTAAAACCACTTTTGATCAGTTAAGTGTCAATTCTGTTGTACCAAGCTCTTGCAGCTTGCTTTAAGCGATACAAGGCTTTCTTCAACTGATATACTTTGGCTGGTTGTTCTTGGACTTCAAATCCTGGTGGTTGATCGACATACACCTCTTCTTCTAAAAAACCATTCAGGAATGTTGACTTGACATCCATCTGGTATACTTGCCAATTGTGTTGGGCTGCTATGGCCAATAGAGTCCTTACAGTATCTAGTCTTGCTACTGGAGCAAATGTTTCACCATAGTCAGTATATGGTTGTTGTGAGAATGTTTTGGCAAAAAGTCTTTCCTTGTGTTTTTCAATCTGCCCTTTTTCATTGAGTTTAGTCTTGTAAACCCACTTGACACCAATAATCTTCTTCTGAGTTGGAAAATCAACAAGATCCCATGTCTTGTTCTTCTCAATGGAGTCAATTTATTGGTTCATGGCTTGAACCCATTGTGGCTTCTTATTTTCTTCCTTAAAAGATGTAGGTTGAGATGACATTAGTGCAAAAAGATTGTGTTTTTCAAAGTCATCCAACTATTGATGGATTTCTCTCAAACTTCGAGTTCTCTGATTTTGAGGTTCAAAGAATCAGTCTTTGCTGGCAGCTGAGTTATCCTGAGAGTTTTCAGGTTGTCTTCGTATTTGCAATCTTGGAAGAGCAGGTTGAGGTATTGACTGTTCTAAATTTTCTGCATTTTCAGAACTTGGCAGTAATCGATTTTGGTTGTCCATCTGTTGATTTTTTGATTCATTCTAGGATTGATTTTCTAGAAATTTTGCATCTCTGCTGAGAATTATTTTTTTGGAGATTGGATTGTAAAGCGTGTATGCTTTAGATGTTTCACTATATGTAGTGAAGATACATTTCTCACTTCTGTCATCCAATTTCTTCCTTAATTCGGAAGGTATGTGAGCATATGTTATGCATCCAAATGTCCTTAGATGTGAAACACTGAGCTTTGTCCCACTCCATGCTTCTTGGGGGACTTTTAGCTTCAGTTTGGTGGTTGGAGATCTATTCAAGAGATAAGCTAAGCATCCTACTACTTCAGCGCAAAAATTATTTGACAATCTTTTCTCTTTGAGAAGTGTTCTTGCCATATTCATTATTGTTTGATTTTTCTTTTCAACCACACCATTCTATTGTGGAGTATACCTGGTTGTTGTTTGCATGATAATTCCTTGTGATTTGCAGAAATTTGAAAATTATTTGGAGTTGTATTCTCCTCCTCCATCTAACCTGAGATATTTTATATATTTTCCACTGTGATTTTAAGCTTCTTCTTTGAATTCCTTGAATTTTGCAAAAGTTTCAGACTTGTGTTTCAGAAATTAGATCCAGATTTTCCTGCTAAAATCATCAATAAATGTTAGAAAATAAAAGCTACCACCTATGGACTCTTTTTTCATTGGTCCACATAGGTCAGGGTGAACAAGTTCAAGATATTGTTTGGCTTGATTGGAAGACTGTGGAAAACTAGTTCTCTTATGTTTGCCAAGTATGCAAGACTCACATGGGGGAATTTTCTCTTTAAAGATAGGAAGACATTTGACCATGGAGTGCTTCTGAAGAAGACTTAGACTTTGAAAGGGTAGGTGTCCAAATCTTGTATGCCAATCCATAGTTTCATTCAGGGTGGATGCACTTTGTGCATATGTTTGGTTCAAATTTGCAGTTCTGAGGGTTAGGGGAAACATCCTATTCTAAGTCATGTGGATTTCAGAAATCAATTTTTTGCTGGGGATTTTGTCATATATCTTGCAAGATGCTCCATCAAAGAGTACCTTATAGCCATGTTCAATGAGTTGTCCTACACTTAGCAAATTATGTTTTAGGTATGGAACATGATAAACATTGTTTATGTCCTTCTTTACATTATGTTTAGTAAGAATAGGTACA
>JZKD02S1787699.1:500254-516363 GCA_000966675.3 Picea glauca | reverse complement strand
AAAATATGTTATCCCTTTTGGTCTAGGAGCTCTGTAAGCTTGCCTTCATCCTCTATTTTAACCAATATCGACTTTATAATATTGTTTATCTTGCACATTTGTGACAAGATCAAATCTCGTACTAACATGCTTATTGATTCTAGAGAATCTTATCATATGGCTAAGGATAAAGCCATCTTTTTTTCTTTAAATGAATGTATCACCAAGAAAATGTTTTTTGGTGAAGATAAGTCTCTTAGTGTTGTAGGGTATGGAGTTATTCAGGTAGATAATGGTCATTTCAGTGATATACTATTTGTTCCAATTATTTCTTGAAACCTTCTATTATTATATCAAATTAATCATTGAGGTGAAGGTAAAACTATTGAGTTTTCACCTCACCGAGTTGTAATCAAGGATCTAAAATATCCTAAGCATATTCTTCCAACTAGACTTGTTGATTATATTATGAGGTTGTACAAGCTTGAAAAACTTGGGTCATCGTCTTTTCCATCAGTTTTTTGTTTCTGATAGCGATGACTTGAGTAAAATTTGGCATGCGTGGTTTGGTCATCTAAAATATTTCTCATTGCAACAACTATGTAATCGATAGATGGTGATTGGTCTTCCTCTTGTTTCCTTTAGATATGGTGTTTGTGTTAGTTGTGTTCTCAACAAAATCATTGGGCAACTTTTGACAAACATCTATATTGTCATGCCTCAACCCTTTTGCATCTTGTTCATCGTGACTTGTGTGGTCCATTGCCTTATCCTTATTTTTCTGGGTGTAAGTATTTATTAACTTTCATTAATGACTTTTCTAGATGCACTTGGTTTTAATTCTTAAAAATACAGAGAAAACTGTTTGACAAGTTTTTTGCGCACAAGGCCCTTGTAGGAAAACAATCAGGACATCAACTTCAAAGGCTAATAATAGATAATGGAGGTGAATATGTGAAAAACAATTTTATAAGTTACTGCACTGCACATGAAATTTTAATGCAACACACTCGTCCACATGGCCCACAACAAAATGGTGTTGTTGAGAGAAAGAACCACACATTGAAATAAATGGATAATTGTATGATCCAATCTAAGAGATCAAGTCTAAAGTGTTGGGAGAAATCCATTCACTGTGAAAATTAGATATTAAATCACACTCCCACAAAGGATCTTACAAATATAACACTAGAAGAAGCATGAAATAAAATTATGTCATCTATAATCCACTTTTGTGTATTTGTCACTGTAGCATGGGCTTACATTCCTTTTGACTCATCCTTATTTTTCGCCTTAAGAAATATATTTATGGTATTAAGAAATATTCTCGATATTATTATGCCAAAATGGACAACTTTAATCTTGATATTGAATTTTATAGATTCATTATAACACTAATGTCTATACCAAGAAAGTAGGAATCCATATCATAATCATTTTTATTTATGTTTATGATCTTATCCTCATTGGTAGTGACCCTAAACTTTTAAACTATGTGAAACCAACATTAATAAGAAATTTGAAATGGAGGACTTAGGCTATTTACACTATTTCCTTGGCCTCCAAGTATTACAAACCAAGGAAGGAATTTGTCTTTCCCATTCTAGGTATGCTTGTGACCTTCTTCATTGCATTCACATGGAAGACTCTAAACTAACCCCTTATCCCTTCCAATCTCGATTCAAACTTGTTGCCACTTGTACTTATCCTTATTAGAATATTGTTACCATGTCATTATTGACAATGATGCACCATTGTCATCTAACCATAGGCACAAATCCACCCTCGAGCGCCTTAATATTTGTTCGATAGAATTTTTTTGGGAAGACACACTAGAACCAATAGATAAACCAAGATATCACACCTTCTCCAAGGTAGCACACAAGTAAGAGTACCAAAAGGATGAAAATGAGTGCACTACACCACTGCAATTATTTTTGCTCCTCTTCTAGAATTGTGCACTACTTATGTTTCTAGTACACTTATAAGATATTTTCACCAATTGAGTGTGCGTGTGTATTTCCAAATGAGCTAAAGTGCCTTCTATTTATACTAATTTGGCCACGGGAACATGTGTCTCTTCAAGAAAGGTTGACCTGTCCTTTTCTGCGTATAATACTTCAATAGTTCTTATTTTTCTCAGGCGACTTGTCTTCCAAGGTTTTCACACATCTTTTTAGGTTTTCTCTTGATTTCGGAATATTCTATTATAGTCAAAGGTTTATCGATAGAGGTTAATACCTCCCACAACTACCAAAACATAAACACTCCCTCTTAGCTAGGGAGGTGTTTATCCATGATGTTCCCTTCTAGTCTTCATAGCCTTTCTCACTATGCCATGATCCTCTCTTCATGGTTATCCAGACCATGCTACTGGTAGTATCATTACCTCACACATGACTACACTCATGTGGACCTGTCAATATCATCTATGGGCTGCAACCCGCTACAGAACACTAGAGATACACCTCATAGTGTGTTTCACCATCATCGTCATGGGATACACATGTATGACATACTCACCCATGGCTACACCAATGTCATTAGTATCATCATTATTGTGATCATTATCCATCCATATAACATGGAAAGGGAAACAGTTACATGGTCTTGTAGATCGACAGCATCACCAAAGTGATAGAAACTATCTCATGATCACCTAGATCATATTACGAGAAACACCATCACAACCATACAAGTTATCGACTATGCCACTAGCATACCATACTATCTCAATGGTGTAGAAACAAGTCTACATACTAGACCATATCATTGAAGTAGCCTATAGCTCGAAATCCTACAACTTGGCATGAAGCCTACAACTTGGCACAAGGCCTACAACTTGGCATGAAGCCTAGAATTCAGAAGGAGGCCTACAAAGAGACATGAAGGCCTAAAATTCTGCATGAAGGCCTACAACTTGACACGAAGCCTACAAATCGAAACAAAGGCCTACAACTCGACATGAATCCTACAACTTGATGCGAAGGCCTACAATATCCTTGTTTTCAAATTCTTCCATCAACTCCCTCTAACTAAGAGAATCCTCGAACCACTTTTTCATCTCCTGCATTCCCCTATGCATCTTGCAAAGTGTCATGAAACCTTACTTCTTCCTGATCTGTTAATCCCTATGAATTTTTACTCCCTCTGAGTCCTTTCAAGTATTCCTTTTATGTGGTAACCTTCCTAGAATATGTAGGATAACCTACCTGAAACAATAACAACAAGAGAAAAAATATTTCCAATATAATAATATTTTATATAAGAAAATATGAATTTCATGGTAATTCATTATAGCATTACCAAGGTGTAGTGTCTGAGAACAAGAACAAGAAATATCTCCTAGAAGAGATGTTAGTTCATATTACAATTAAGTACAATAAGAATTTATATTAATAGTACATGTTAGTAGGTATTCATTTGTTCCTAACATTAGTAGAATATAAAGGATTTCAATACTCATTTAAGAAATAATAATAAAAATATCAAACCTAATATGCAAACCTAGACTCTCGCTATTGTTTTTCTTGAGCTTCTTTTCTTCCAAGATAAGTATTCTTTCCAACTTGAAGAGTGTGTTGTTCCTAGGAATGTATTAGATATGAGATCTTTATGGCTCTACGATTTCTTCTTGGAAACATATCCCTTCTCTTTCTAGAGGTTCAGATCTACAGTAGTTTATTTTTGTTTTTTCTCCTAGTCCATGTTCATGTATTTCAAAGCTCCAAAAATCAAACTCTTCATGCTTTGATGCATGCTCTCGAGTCTGTGGTTCCATAATTTTTCCCTTTGTTATTTGTAACGATGATGTCAATCCTTATCTTCCATTCTCTACTAAGAGACCATTCTTCTACTATGCCACTTTGATTTCATGGAGGAAGTCATAATTGTCTTTGAATTTGACGTTGACCTTCACCAGTCTTTTGACTTTGACCAAAAAATTGAACTTCGACATTTTTTATGGCTGAGGGAACCAGGATATGTGTTGGGTTGGGGTGCACTAGGATATCCAAAAATTATTCCAAATGCTTCACTTAAAGTGCCTGAAGAATCAGGTTAGTTCTTGTTGCTACTGGAATATCAGAAACCCTAGCTGCAACTACAATTTTTCTACAGCAAGATTGAAAGAGAGCTGTGGATCTACCTTCTAGTGGCTAGATTATTCCGGAGGTTGTGTGGGCCCATAACCTACTAGAATATTGTGTTCGTTTCAAGATAGAGAATGCTACACCATTGTCACCCAACCATAGGCACAAAGCGACCCCCACACACCTTAATATTTGATAGATATAATGATTCCTCGAAGCCACACTAGAACCCACAGATAAACTAAGAGAGTGGACCTTTGTCAAGGTAGTGCACAAGTAAGAGTACCAAAAGGTTGAAAAAGAGTGCGTTGTACCACTGCAACTGTTACTTCTCCTCTTCCAGTCTTACGCACTACCTCTGCTGCAACTGCACTTCTAAGATATGCACACCAACTGAGTGTGTGTGGGTATTTCTAAATCAACTAAAGCACCTTCTACTTATACTAATCTTTCTAGGTGAACATGTGTCTCTTCAATCAGGGCCAACCTATCCTTTTCTACATATAATACTTCAATATTACTTATTCTACTGAGATGACTTGTCTTCGGGTTTTTATACATCTCTTTTGGTTTTCTCTTTCTTCTAGAATATTCTATTCTAGTCAAAGGTTGATCAATGGAGGTTAACACCTACTGCAACTACTAAAGCATCAACACTCTCGAATTAGATGTCACCTTGTATCATTAGTTATTTGTTAGACTCTTATACTTGTCTCATACCCATCTTGATCTTTCCTTTGTTGTTGGTATTGTTTCTTGGTATATGAAAACACCCCATGAAAGTCGTTGGAAAGAAGCTAAAAGGATACTTCAGTATATTCGAGGTACATATCATTTCATGATACATTATAGTTTATGGGGACTCCTTTATTGGTTAATTTCACTGATTTAGATTTAGCGAGTGACCCTAATGATAGAAAGACTATTGAGAGTTATTTTTTCAACCTTGGTTTAGGACCTGTCACTTGGGTTTGTAAGAAAAAATAGGCTATTTCTCTTTCTTTAGAAGAATCAAAGTACTGAGAAGAAGTTAATTCAATTCAAGAAGTCTTGTGACTTTTAAGGATCCTTTGAGTGTCTGGATTCCAACATTAACATCTCACAACCCTTGGGTGTGACAATCATAGTGCCATTAAGCTCGCAAAAGATCCAATTCAACATCAACAGAACGAAGACATCAAGATACACATGAAATTCATCACAAAGATCATCGATGATCGAGTTATTGAAGTGTTGTTTTTGCCTACAAAAGATCAAGTTGTAGACATTTTCACAAAGTCCCTTACAAAAGAAATTGTTTCCAATCTTCGATCTATGTTAGGAGTTCAGGAAGTTGTCATTAAGAGGGGATAGGCTCTAATGCCTCCTCCCTTCTCCTATTATTTAACCTTTGTAAATCCTTCAATCCTATCCCAAGTTGCTCTGAAGGGGTAATGTTAGGATATTTAGACACTTAAGAGTTATTTTAGATCAACTTCGTCTAATGCATCATTAGGTAAAAGTGTGTTTATTTAATATGAATTAGTATGAATTTGTAGTTAGGTAGTCTGATGATCGCGTTATGTTCATGACATAGAGTGATCTGATGGATCATATTTTCCTTGATGTAAAATTGTGTTTCTTTAATATCCATCAATATGCATTTTTATGTATATCTGATGGCTCATATTTTCCTTGATCTAAAAGTGTGTTTATTTAATATGCATCAATAGGAATTTGTAGTTAGATTTGATGGATCATATTCTGCTCGATCTAAAAGTGTATTTCTTTAATATGCATCAATATGCATTTGTAGTTAGGTAATATGACGGTCATGATATGTTCCCAACATAGATTGATCTGATGGCTCATATTCTCTTCGATATTAATGACTACATTGATCTATGGCTTAACACCAGATTGGTCCATGATCTCTATTTAAAGAGCATGGAGGGTAATTTTTCGATGATCATTTCTGAGAAACTCTCTTGTAAATCTCTATGTAATATTTTCTTTTGCGTTCATAAATTGCTCAAAGTGGCCAGGCCGTGGATGTTTCCCCACAATGGTTTTACCTCGTAAAAAAATCAATGTGTAGATCTTTGATATCATTGTGTGAGTGGTTACTAAAGGTGTTCGTCCTTTGCTAGAATACCTGTATTGAAAATCTCAAATATCCACTTAATAGACTTTGAAGGGATAGGTGTTTGTCCCAAGTTAAGTTGAAAGAAGGGATAATAGATTAGTATGAACTCAATCAAGGATAAATTTTATTAACCTTGCTCTGAACATTAATGAGTTTACTATTTAAATTTGACATAACATTAAAAAAAACATATACACCAAGAGAAAACTAATCTAAGCCTAAAATTTTGATTACATATGTTCATGAATTATAATGATTAACTAGACATTTGGGAGTGGAGTTACCCAATGGGGCCTTTCAAAACCTCCCAAGCAATATTTACTAAGAATTTAACTTCAATAATGAGCCCTCGCATTCAGGAACTCCTACATTTGGGAGTGGAGTTACCCAATGGGACCTTTGAAAACCTCCCAAGCAATATTTCCTAAGAATTTAACTTCAATAATGAGCCCCGACATTGGAGGACTCCTATTGAAGTGATTTGGAATAAAACATCATAATTTAACCTCAATAATGAGCCCCCACATTGGGGAACTCCTATCAAAGTCATTTGGCATAAAGTAATTTCTTATGTATTTACATGTTAATGATTGGATTATAAGGGTATGCGAAAAATATAAAGATAAGAGAGAATTTAGCCTTGAAAATATTCAGATAAGAGAGATCTTTATCCATGGAGCAAGTTAATGATTCAATTACAAGGGTATGGGAAAAATATAAAGATAAGAGATCTTTGGTCTTGAAAATATAAATATAAGAGAGATATTTGGCCATCGAGTAAGGGATAGATCAATTCAACAAAATTGACAATAACTCGGTCCAATGTTCATATAAGCAGATGTGAAAATTTATGTATGTCTAAAGAAATATTGATTGCGATGAAATAAGGAATATATAATTTTCACAAAGCTTTTTAAATATGAATTTATAATTTTGGTTATAAATGAAAATATTAGGAAATATTAAAAAGATTTGAGAGAGGGAATGGTGAATTATGAATCTTTCAGTACATAAGTTAATTGAGATATTGTGGTTAACTTGATTTTTCTAAAACATATTTAGATACTTCTTTGTAGTGTATATCCTTTAGATAATCAAGATCAAATTAACTTAACAACTATTTGACACTGATATATTTTGCTAGATACAATGGAGGATGATGCAGGAGCATCGCGAGTAGCAAGCATGTGCATAGGTGGAAGACAACTGTGACAAGCGCCAACGCATTTCAAAATGTTGTCAAAAAGTGTTTTGAAATGTTTTGAAATACATTTGCGGATGTTAATGAAATAATTAAGAGGAGACGTACTTGTATATTGTAAATATATCATGAGCCATTCGCTCACATATGTAATAGGTAGATACATTTATGTGTAGTAAATGTAAGTAGGTAGATTTGAATTGCAGATTAGACAGTTTAGAGCGTAGGAGGGAAAACCGAATATAGACACCCTCATCTTGTATCATTTGTAACATTAGAAACCTTATCAATTGAGAAGAGAGCATAGACAGGAGAAGAAATAGAGAGTTGTGTAGAAGAGCCCATGTATAGAAGTTCTAAGATTAATATATGAAGCTTTGATTCAGACCCATGGTGTTCTAATGCTTTCTGTATATACATGTTGAATGTTATGCTCATGGTTGTTTTACTCTTTCTGTTGTACATTTTCTTTTATGCTATGTATGTATGATTTCATGTTGGGTATTTGAAGTCTGAGAGAGTAAGGAAATGAGTTTCAATTGTTTCTCTATCTGAGCAAGAGTTCCTGCAAGGAGTGCAGTGAAGCGTCTGCAAGGAGTGCGTTGACGGGTTCAGAGTTCATCTCTGAAATCTCAGGAGTGATACCGTTGTTCTCATTTCTTGTAGAAGTGCAAGTCAGGCACAAAATCCGTGCAAGGTGTGCGCAGGATGGTTGGAAGTTCATAACTTGTCAACCAAGTAGAGGGTTAAAGACTGTTGTCGCAAGGAGTTGCACAAAGTCAAAGGATTCAAATACTTAGACGTATTTGAAGAGTGTCGCAAGGAGTGCGTGTAGAAATCTCATAGTATATTTGAGTTTGAGAAAGGAAGATCAGGAGAGTTCGCACTGTCAAGGTGTTGAAGAGCAGAAGAGGAGTCTTTGGTCATCGTGTAGAGGCCAAGTTAGAACTTGAGTTCTTTGAGAAAAAGTTTGGACAGTCAAAATTTTTCGAGGAGAATCCCGAAACAATGATAATCGGTGGATCGTTAGAAGCTGTGAGAGGGATAATGGACAAGACAGAGCCATCCTTTGGATAGCCTAGATTAACGTCAACCGTTGATCACGATTTTCGGGCCGTCCAATCATTTCGGAGTTTCGGACTTTGGAAGTTTGAGTTGCAAGTTTGGGTCTTGACACATCAATTACCCAAATTTCGAAAGGATTCTCATTAGTGTAGAGTGGACAGGTGGCGTACTTGTCGACATGGAGGTCAAACCTTTGTTGACCATTTCGGAGTTTCGTGAGTTGGAGAACCGAAAGACTTGTAGCAAGATTCATGAAATCGTGAAGTGAGAAGTCCTGAAGGGGCAAAAAGATTTGTGTGGGGCAAACTATTGGTGAAGCGTATTGGAACTCGACATTTCGGCATTTCAGAGGATAAGAATTCAACATTTCATTTTTGAGATCCCTGAAATTGTGAAACGCGATACTGTCGTGGGAGAGGATGTGACAAGTGTTTCGGCACATCGAAAGTTTGGGTTTCAGAAGGCGAAGAGTTGAGAGACTTGGAAGGAGAATTCGTGAAGTCGCAAACTCCAAAGTTTCAAAATTGCGAGAAATACGACCACATTGTTTGGTGAGAGGGAGATTGGAATTGATGCTTCATGCTTGATCGCATGGGCTCAATCCATAAAGGACCTATGGAGAAGCACAATTTTATGTCCGTGGGATTCTATGAAGAGGAATCAAGAGTCAATCCAACTCAAGAATAGTAATTATAACGATCCTATAGTGGAGCTTGACCTGAGGGTTGGGGGCCTGTGTCAGTTCTGGTATCAGAGCCCATAAATATTTCTTTACTTTCTGTAGCAGGGAAAAGAAAGATTTACCATGTCACCGAGAAGAAGAGACAGACAAGCACCCTATCAACTACAGGAGAGGGAAATTTCAATAAGAAGGGGTATACAAGTGCCTGATACAGCCGTAGAAAGAGAGATGTGTGACCTATGCGCCAGACTCGAGGACATGGAGACAACACAGAGGCACACAACCAGTGTTGGAGATGTCAGTGAATAGGAAAGTTAAGATGAAGATGGACATGAAAGAGAAGAAGTTGCAGCAGAAGATGCAACAACTGAACACCTACTCAGGGTTGTTGCAAGGATGGGTGCTAGGGAAAAAATGAACATTCCAGTATACGAAGGAAACCTTGATGTTGAAGAGCTTCTAAACTCGATTAGAGCTCTCGACATGTATTTTGACTATGAATATGTTGAAGAAGACAATAAGGTCAAACATGTTGTCACAAGATTGAAAGGGCATGCAAAATTGTGGTGGGATGAACTACAAGCTGACAGACATTGCAAAGGCAAGCAGAAAATCAAAAGTTGGGATAGAGTGATCGCAAAGATGAAGGCGGAATTCATACCCAAGGATTACCAAATCACTTTGTTTAAAAGGATGCAGAAATTGAGACATAATTTGATGTTAGTGAAGGAGTATACTAAAGAGTTCTACAAGCTAAACATTAGGGTAGGTCATCGCGAAAGTGATGATGACAAATTTTCCAGGTACATGAATGGTCTAAGATACGACACTCAAGATGAGATGAGCATAATGATCATCCGAATGGTGGAAGATGCTTATCATATGGATCTAAAGGCTGAAGAGAAGCTGAGCCAAAAGCAGGGTCAAAGAGGTTGAGGCATAAGTGAGCCTAGAGGAAAAACAATTGTCCAAGATAGGATTCAGAAGCCTAACGAAGACTGGAAGAAACCTCAACCTCAAACTGAGAGAGGTGGAAGCTCACAAAGAGGGAAGTATGCCGAACAAGGAGGATAGTATCTTGATAACAACACATTTCCTCATGCTAGAGGAAGAGGAAGAGGCAGAGGTGGAGTAGTAAAATGCTTTGCATGCATAAAGAATGGACACAAATCTTATCAATGTCCATATAAGAAGAAACAAGGTGGTGAGACTCACATTGTTGAAGCACAAAGGTGGAATGTTGAGGTAGAGGATGCTGAAGGTGGAAGATCGTTGGTGATGAGGAAAGTTCTCTTAACGCCAGAAAAGGAGGCGAAGAATCCAGTGCAAAGGAACAGTCTTTTTCAGACTGCTTGCAAGACCAAAGACAAGGTATGCAAGGTCATCGTGGACAGTGGTAGCACAGACAATATTGTTTCTATGGAGATGGTAGAAAAGTTGGAGCTAGAGACTATTGAACATCCAAACCCATACTGAGTTTCATGGCTACAAAAAGGACATTAGGTAAATTTCACTAAACAATATTCAGTTGAATTTAAAATAGGAGGATATAACAATAATATATTGTGTGATGTCATTCCCATGGATGTTTGTCATCTATTGTTGGGTAGACCATGGCAATATGACAGGAATGTGGTTGATGATGGGAATAAGAACAAATATAGCCTAGAGAAGAATGGGAGAATTCACATGTTGTTGTTGATTAAGGACAAAGAGGTGAAACCTCAAGTAAGCAAGACTGTACTTCTCATGAGTGGGAAGGAACTTCTTAAAAAGGTTAAGAAGAAGGGAGATCCACAATTCATTGTGGTTAGAAAGCCTATCATTTTTTTTGACTAGCACAAGAGTGGATGATTTACCATATGAAATCCAGCAGCTACTGGAGGAATTCACTGATATAGTAGTGGATGAACTACCTTGTTCATTGCCGCCTATAAGGAGTATAAGTCATCACATAGATCTTATACCTGGAGCTAGTTTACAAAACAAAGCAGCGTATAGATTTACGCCATAGCAGAATGAAGAGGTCAAAAGACAGGTCCAGGATTTAATGGACAAAGGGTTGGTTAGAGAAAGCTTGAGTCCATGTGTTGTTTCGACAATGCTAAGTCCAAAGAAAGATGGATCCTGGAGGATGTGTACAGACTCGAGAGCAATTAACAATATTACCATCAAGTACAGATTTCCATTACCAAGAATGGATGATTTGATGGATTGCTTGAGTGGGGCAAGATTTTTTTCAAAGTTAGATTTGAAAAGTGGTTATCATCAAATTTGTATGAGAGAAGGTGATGAATGGAAGACAACATTTAAGACCAATGAAGGGTTGTATGAATGGATTGTTATGTCGTTTGTCTTAACAAATGCGTCGAGCACTTTCATGAGATTGATGAATGAAGTCCTGAAGGATTTCATCGAAAAATTTGTCATTGTGTATCTTGATGACATACTGATTTTTAGTAAAATAGAGGAAAAGCATCTGAAACATTTGTTTATAGTAATGAAGAGGTTACAGCAAGAGAAGTTGTTGATAAACATGAAGAAATCCTCATTCATGAAGACAAAGCTCATTTATTTAGGGTTTGGTATTTGTACAGATAAGTTGAAGATGGATCCAGATAAAGTGGAGGTAATTAAGAATTGGCCATTGCCAAAGAGTATCTTTGAAGTTCAAAGTTTTCATAGTTTGGCTAGTTTATACAGAAAATTTATCAGGAATTTCAGTGGAATTAGCGCACCAATGATGGACACAGTGAAGAAAAGACATAAATATTTTCACTGGACATAAGAAGTAGAGAAAATATTCAATTTGTTAAAAAGGAAGATTAGTGAACAACCAATTTTGGTGTTGCCAGATTTCAGTAAGACGTATTAGGTTAGGTGTGACGCTAGTGGTTTTGCAATTGGAGCGGTTTTGAGTCAGGAAGACAGGCCGATATCATACTTCAGCGAGAAGTTGAACGAAGCCAAAATAAAATACTCCATGTATCACAAGGAGTTCTATGCTATTTTTCAATCATTGAAGAAATTGAGACAGTATTTGATTCCTAAGGAGTTTGTCTTATACAGTGACAATCATGCTTTGCAATTTGTGACTCAAAAGGACAAGTTGAATCAAAGACATGTTAAATGGGTTGAATACAGGCAGAACTGTACTTTTGTAACTAAGCATATTTCTGGAACTACTAACAAAGTTGTTGATGCTTTGAGTAGGAAGTGTTTGCTATTGCAGGAGTTCAGAGTCAAAACTTTGGGTTTTGATAACCTCAAGGAAATGTCAACAGATGATCCAGATTTTAAGGAGGTGTATGAAGCAGCTGAGAATCCAATTATCAGGGACATAAGTCAATGGACATAATACATGATCCAGGAAGGATTACTGTTTAAGGGTAATCAACTTTGTATTTCAAAATGCTCCATGAGGGAGAATTTGCTGAAGGAGAAACACAGTGGAGGATTGGTCGGGCATTTCGGTCATGACAAGATGTTCTCAAAGTTAAATGAGTCATATTTTTGTCTAGGAATGAGAGAAGACGTCAAAAGATTCGTGGACAAATGTAGAGTTTGTCAACATTCAAAGGGAAAGAAGCATAATGCAAGCTTATATCAACCGTTACCCATACCTAAGAGGCCGTGGGATGCAGTAAGCATGGACTTCATATTGGGGTTGCCGAGAACACAAAGAGGTTTCGACTCGATCTTTGTAGTGGTGGATAGATTTTCTAAGATGGCACATTTTATACCATGTCAAAAAACAAGTGACGCAACTCACAATGTGAATCTGTTTTTCAAAGAAGTCACTCAACTTCATGGCTTACCAAGGAGCATAGTTTTGGATTGAGACACGAAGTTCATGAGACACTTCTGGAGAACCTTATGGAAAAAGTTGGGAACCAACTTGTCGTTCAGTTCATCTTATCATCCTCAGATAGATGGACAGACAAAAGTTGTGAACAAAAGTTTGGGAGACTTGCTGAGAAGTTTGGTGATAGAACACCACAGTCAGTGGGACAATATTCTACCACAGATGGAATTTTCTTATAATGATTCAATCAAGAGAAGCATGGGGCAGATTCCATTTCAAATTGTTTATGGCATGCAACCAAGAGGAGTTTCTGAATTAAGGGATTCAGAACAAAATGCAACTAGGAGTGCTAGTGCAGAGGATTTAGTAGAAGTGATGAAGGAGCTTCATAACCAAGTTAGGGAGCACTTGCAAAACTTGAGCCATGAGTATAAGTGAAGAGTAGATCAACACAAGATAGAACTTTAGTTCAAAGTTGGTGATTTGATCCTTGCACACTTGAGAAAGAAAAGGTTCCCGAGGGGAACATATAATAAACTGAAAATGAAGAAAATTGGACCGTGCAAGATCATAAAGAAATTTGGGACAAATTCTTACGAGATTGAATTACCCGAGGGGATCAGAATTTCACCAATATTCAATGTTTCAGATTTGTACCCTTACAAAGCTGAAGAGGCAGGAGCAGACAACGAAAATCCAGAGGTTCAATGGGCCAAACAGAGGCCAGTTGCAGAGAAACCCCAGATGGAAAGCATATTGAACAAGAGAGTCAGTAAGAGGACCAGGGGAAAGGAATATTTTGAATACTTGGTCAAGTGGAAGGGACATCCAGTTGAAGATGGAAGCTGGGAAAATGAAGCCGAAATACAGAAGCATTGTGACAGACCGTGCGAGAGCTCATGGACAGGATCCCATGAAAATTTTCAAGCGAGGGAGTATGATGCAAGAGCATCGCGAGTAGCAAGCATGCGTGGAGGTGGAAGACAGCTCGGACAAGCACAAGCGCATTTCAACACGTTGTCAAAAAGTGTTTTGAAATGTTTTGAAATAAATGTTCGAATGTTAATGAAATAATTAAGAGGAGACACACTTGTAGATTGTAAACAGATCATGAGCGATTCGCTCACATCTGTAGTAGGTACAGACATTTATGTGTAGAAAATGTAAGTAGGTATCTTTGAATTGCAGATTAGACAATTTAGAGCGTAGGAGGGAAAACCGAATATAGACACCCTCATCTTGTATCATTTGTAACATTAGAAACCTTATCAATTGAGAAGAGAGCATAGAGAGGAGAAGAAGAAGAGAGTTGTGTAGAAGAGCCCATGTACAGAAGTTCTGAGATTAATATATGAAGCTTTGATTCAGACCTATGGTGTTCTAATGCTTTCTGTGTATACATGTTGAATGTTATGCTCATGGTTGTTTTACTCCTTATGTTGTACATTTTCTTTTATTCTATGTATGTATGATTTCATGTTGGGTATTTGAAGTCTGAGAGAGTAAGGAAATGAGTTTCAATTGTTTCTCTATATGACCAACAGTTCCTGCAAGGAGTGCAGTGAAGCGTCCGCAAGGAGTTCGTTGACGGGTTCAGAGTTCATCTCTCAAAGCTCATGAGGGATACCGTTGTTCTCATTTCTCATAGAAGTGAAAGTCAGGCATAGAAGTCGTGCAAGGCGTGCGTAGGCTGGTTGGAAGTTCATAATTTGTCAACTAAGGAGAGGGTTGAAGATTGTTGTTGCAAGGAGTTTCACAGAGTCAAAAGATTCAAATACTTAGACATATTTGAAGAGTGCCGCAAGGAGTGCGTGCAGAAATCTCATAGTATATTTGAGTTCGAGAAAGGTTCCCTTAAGGTGTTGAAGAGAAGAAGAGGAGTCTTTGGTCATCGTTTAGAGGCCAAGTTAGAACCAGATTTCTTTGAGGAAAAGTTTGGACGGTCAAAATTTTCCAAGGAGAATCCCGAAACAATGGGGATTGGTGGATCTGCGGAAGCTGCGAGAGGGATAACGGTCAAGACAAAGCCATCCTTTGGATAGCCTAGATTAACGTCAACCATTGATCAAGATTTCTGGGTCGTGAGATCATTTCAGAGTTTCAAACTTCGGAAGTCCGAGTTGCAAGTTTGGGTCTTGACACATCAAGTACCCGAAGTCCGAAAGTATTCTCATGAGTGGAGAGTGGAGAGGTGGCGTACTTGTCGACACGAAGTTCAAATCTTTGTTGACCATTTCGGGGTTTCGTGAGTTAGAGAACCGAAAGCCTTGTAGCGAGATTCGTGAAATCGTGAAGTGCGAAATCCCGAAGGGGCGAAAAGATTTGTGTGGGGCTAACTATTGGTGAAGTGTATCGAAACTCGACATTTCATCATTTCGGAGGATAAGAATTCAGGATTTCGTTTCCAAGATCCACGAAATTGTGAAACGCGATACTGTCGTGGGAGAGGACACGACGTTTCGGCACATCGGAAGCTCGGTTTTCGGAAGGCGAAGAGTCTAGAGACTTGGAAGGAGAAGTCGCGAAGTCGCGAACTCAGAAGTTCCGAAATCGCGAGAAATACGACCACATTGTTTGGTTAGAGGGAGATTGGAATTGATGCTTCGTGTTTGATCGTGTGGGCTCAATCCATAAAGGACCTGTGGAGAAGCACTATTTTATGTGTGTGGGATTCCCCGAAGAGGAATCAAGAGTCAATCCGACTCAAGGGCAGGAATTAGAACGATCCTGTAGTGAACCTTGATCCGAGAGTTGGGGGTCTACGTCAGAGGACATGTACCTATTAGGAAGGAAAACTTATATGACATTTGCAACTAAGAATTTTACAGAAACTCTTTTTGGACCATCATGAGTTCATAATCTTGTAGAGTGAAAATCAATTAAATAAAACCAAAAGAGACATCGTGTAAATCAATTTAAAAGAACCAAAAGAGACATCGTGTATACTAAAGTGCATTAGTGTATAGATTACATGAGTTCATAATCTTGTAGAGTGAAAATCAATTAAATAAAACCAAAAGAGACATCGTGTAAATCAATCAATTTAATAGAACCAAAAGAGACATCGTGTATAAAAAAGTGCATTAGTGTATAGATTACAAAGTTTTAGAAAGAAATTTATGGAATAATTTTTTTAATTTATATGTTTAAAGGGTAGATCT
>JZKD02S1787699.1:432663-448979 GCA_000966675.3 Picea glauca | reverse complement strand
CACAAAGGAAACTGGGAGAACATGCGAAGGACAACAAGGAGGAATGACTACCTTCCCGACAGCAAACAAGACGCACCTACAAGATAAGGGACAACTTACGCCTCCCGACACAATGGCCTAGAAGAACAAGAATAAAACCTCAAGGCGTGGAAACAAAATTCCTAAAGGAATTCCACCCATGTGCCCAAGAACCATACAACACTCGACAACACTCACACGTAATGCACCGACTTCGGCCAGGTTCGCATTTGTTGCTATCCAACAGGGAGAACCATGATCCGCTCAAGGAATCATGCTGCCCCAGGTGATAGACGCATCAATAACCTTGGAACAACACATCATATCTGGACCGAGGACTCTAGATAATCCGATGCGCCAGGATCCAAATACTGATAAGAAACCATGCCCATACCCCAACAACAGGTCGATGAGATGCCAGAGGATGACACCAAGGGAAGACACAAGGAAAAACATGACTTTGTCAAAAACCGTACAATAACTGGTAAGTCAGTAGTCTAAGTGCAAAGGTTGGGTTGTTCCAAGCTACTAAGGTTAAAAATAAAAGACAAATGATGTTATTCAAGAAATTTTTATTCTATCTTGTTGTTTATGAATAAATTTCACCTCGATGTTATTCAACGAGAGTTAATTATATTTTTAAGCACTACCTAAATCAAGATAAACATTACATACAACCAAGCTATACATTACAAGCTATAAATTCCATATAATTCAAGCTACATGTTACAAGAAAGGTCATTATACATTCAATGAGAAATTAATTCCATACATAATCAATGAGATTTACTGCCATAAGCATTTAATGAGATTAATTCCATATTCATCTAACTAGGTTTAATTTCCACATGCATTTAATGAGATTTAGTTGCCAAATTCCTGATCATAATTAAATGTCATTCAGAGCCACTCAATGTAGTTGATGCCATTGTTACACGATACCCTACAAAAATAATTATCAATGTTAATTAAGAGAAAAGGGAACGTTGTTCAGAAACAAATACGCCCATTAAAAATGTGGTCAGGTAAAAATAAGAACTTAGGGGTAAGAACGTTGAAGCAATTGGTTAGATATCTAGAACAATGCTAATTCGATTGCCATAAATTCAGAATCCAATAGCTGAATATCTAAAATATAGGAAGGATGCCGCTGTCCATGAAATCGTTGCCACAAGTAGCTGGAGACGAGGTCATAACGGTGTAGGTAAGCGGGGAATTCAACGATGGGATAAATTCAACGGTGTCTAGTAAAAACTATGAGAGGTTGTGTAATAATTTAAATGGAAAGAATGTCTATTACTCAAGATAATAAACTAACACTGTCTCATATATAAATAGCAATGCTGACCGTTCAAATGCATACAGTATAACTTAGTTGTTCATGAATTAAATTAACTATCCAACACATCTAGAATTTATCGACATCAGAATAAGATATTGTTGTCAATTAAAATCAAATAAGAATTTAACTGAGATAATGAGACCATTCAAAGTCTACTTAAGGATTTATTCCCTTATAAATCGTTGTCTAGCTAACTTGTTGTCAAGTAAATCGTTGTTGTAAAATTCAGGGTTATTGTCCACACCTTAGTTCGCTAACCAAAATCAAGGCCACCTATAACTAAATTGCTATCCAATGTCATTGAGCAATTACAACCATACCAATTCTCAAATCGTTGAGGTAATATAATCTATAAAGTAATAAAGTTGGTGTCCCAATAAGGGAAAAAACATACTTAATCCCAATGTCGACATGTCTAAATTCGAGCCATATGTAAATTAAAATCCTAGACACAGGGGTAAAATGCAGTTAGTAAAAGAGGCGCTAATTGAAGGGAATTTGTTGTCTATGTGCAAATAAAATAACACTCATTGTCTCAAGAAGTCCTTGCTATCTTTCACATAAAAACTGGAATGCAAATTAATGCAATACTTATACCATATTAAATTTTCTACCGTCTTACATGCTACCCAACTTAAAAATATTAAATGTTGAGGTGTAACTCGCTAGGTAACATGGTAATATTAAATGTAGTGGAATTGCAGAGGAAAAACACCCAAAAAAGGAAAAATAAAATCGCAGTGTAATATAAGGATTGGGAAGGGAGACATGCAAGATTAGAATCAGATTTAGTACTGCAACAGGCTTCAGAACTCAGATGCAGATCCAATGCTAAGAAAATCAAGTTAAATGTGAAATCGCAGAGGTAGAGGGGATTGTAGCAATTACAAGGTTACAAACCACATAGGTAAAGGTGTCATGATAGCTGAGTTTAACATTAAAATAAACCCACTACGGTTATAACATTCAAATAATTTAATCCGGTGAGTTTATCCTTATAAAACACCTAGAAGCATAATTCATCTTAACCCAATATACATTGGAAATCTAAACAATTTGGACATAATTAAAATTTGTTGGGAAAAATTTCGCCCCCCCAAATCAAACGAAACGTAGTTGAAGAAGTGGCAAATCGCCAGGAAAATAAACGAACAATAGACTTAATCAAACAATGAATGTAGTATGGCAATGGCAACAACCCAGTCTTAACTAATGGTGAAAAACGAAGTCTCAATCATCTTCAGGTAGAGTGCAGAGGTAAATAAAACCAGTGAAAATCCAACAAGATATAAAATGGAGAGTAAAAAAAAAACTTCGCCATCAATCAATAAATTTCAGGGTTAATTAATCACATCAAGGAGCAAGGCAACACACTACCTGGAACAACCAAAAGGGGTAGACGACTAGGAGGAATATCCTTCACTCATCATCCAGGCACAAAAAAGAAGGGCGTTTAGATCCATAGGTCTATTAACACCGAATTGACAACCGTAGATCAGGCTCCTGACTGACTACTCAGGTGTGTACTGATGAGCTAGGGACAAAGGAAAAAATAAACCGCAATCATCACAAATCAATAAACCATAGGACGATCAAGATAGACAGGGATCAAGGGCAATGGAAATCAATCAACATCGATCCAGAGGCTATGGGGGGAATTTCAGTCATCAACTAGAATGCTAATACAATAATTTTCTTTACACAATTAAACATACAAAACTAAAATCATAAATCATACTAACAATATACCATGCAAAAATAAAGGAAGCATACCATATCCCAAGTATCCCATTCTGATTTGTTGTCCTACTCACTTTGTGCATCTCCCACTTTCCAACCGATGAGACTTAACTGGTACCTCTCAGCCAACGCTAGGGGTACTCTTCTTACCCATTACCCCCCTGAGCTACAAAGGGGCCATGCACACTAACCAGAGAATCAACTACCTCCCAGCTTTCCTTGCAAGGCCAAGATACCACTCCTCACCGAGTTGGGTATCCCAACTCCCACAAGCTAAGTCAGTCAAGTATAAATTTTTGCAGCGTAATGCTACGCATAACAGAAGAGATCCATCATCCTTCTCCTACCCCCATTATATAGAGTTTCAAAGTCCTTTACTTTCCCAAAATCCCATTTAATTTAAAGTTTAATAATTTAATCCATAAAAATCCTCCCCATACAAGTGTCACCCATCCCCTTCATTCCTCCATAATTTAATTTCATTAATTAATTAATTACCCCTATTTCCCTCACTCACCTAAAGGCACTCCTAGAATCGCTCCTAGGTGTCCCCATATTCACTTTCAAGTTTTAGTGACTTTGCCCCTTATTAATTTACTAGTTGAGATTAAATTAGAAAGTTCTTAAATGCTAGATACCTTACTAAGTTAGACTTTTTCCTTTTTCCTTGTGTTTCCCCTTTCTTTTTATGTTTCCCACTTTTTCCTAGTTTCCTAATTATTTTAGATTTCCCTCTTTCCCTTTTTATTTAAAACTCAATTTGGGAGATGTAGAAAATTAAATTTTTCTCTTTTCCCTTTTTAATTAATAAATTTGAATTAGTATAAGTGACAAAACAATTATTTCCCCCCCTTTTTTTAATTTTAACCCCCAAATGATTTTTATAAATTAAAAGAATTACTCACCCCCTTCTCGACGCATGATTAATGATGATTATCATTTTTATTTATTTATTTTTATTTTTGTTTTTACAAACATATTTTTATTTTACTACAAGTTTCCCCTAGACCTAGATTTTAATTTTCGAGGCTGAGCGACATTTTATTAGGGAAATTGTTTTATTTTTTTCTTATCACGTTATTCATCCTAAGGCCTTCTAGGTTTATTCATTTATTAATTAACAATGAGACATTCCCTTCAGGACGCACTAGGTGCTCCAAGGGTGCCACTCACCTCTTTTTGTTTCTCCCACGTGATGCGCCCTTCAGGACACACTACGTGCTCCAAGGGTGCCACTCGCCTCTTTCCATTTTTCTTGCGCGACATGCCTTTCAGGACGTACCACGTGCTCCAAGGGTGTCACTCACCTCTTGAATGACTTGGTAGAAATAAAAAAACCCTGGAGTCAATACTATGCCATGTGATCTTGTGGGAGGGCCCCTAAGGAATAATTCCCCTACCTTATTGCGCGCCCCTTATAATCATCGTGAGTGAATGTCATAGTCGACCCTCATGGCATCGTGGGTATTCTCAAACTAGGTAGTTGTTAACCTATAGTTCAAGCCACGACGACAGTGCTAGTAGGTTGTGGCAGGGGTGTTGTTCACACCTCTCCCTCAATGTCTTTGGTAGTCGTGCATGACCCCTATACTCCACATGTGAGTCTGGTTGGCAAGCTATGATCATACTGCATCATCAATGAATCATGTCATATATAGTATCCAATATCATATCATCTAATCATATGCACAAATGTCAGATATACATCAATCAAACCCCCAATAGTTCACTCCCTAACTCCATATGGAGTCCAAGGGGTTCCATCAATGCCTCTGCATCCTCGAGGTCCAAAATCCTGCACACTCAGAAAAATTGAGTCAGTAGAACTTGTCTATGTCAATGCATCCAAATAACATGTCATCAATTCATAACGCCTCATAATCATAAATCAAATGCCCAAAACTATAATAATCTGAATCACTTGCGAGCAAGTGTCCTCAAAGAATAAGTTTTCTCAATGCGTGCAAGAGAGGGATGTTACACCTTGTCCCAGGAGAAGGAATAAGGGCTTATAATAAGAATGATACTCTACTCATAATCATGAATTCTTATTAGAGTTGGCTAGTCTATTTGACATCCTCCAAAGGAGAGTTTCCCTGCGATTGCTCCTCATAGTGGAGTGTTACTGTGTTTTCTGCATCAATGTGACAATTACTATGCCTACTGTACTATTGAACTACAAAGGGACAATGCATTTCTTAGAATAATTCTCACTATTGTTTACTTAGTGGAATGTAGTTGTGCATTCCTATTAGAAAATTTATATAACTTATTTTGGATTAGTCTTAATTTATTATAGAAATACCATTGATTTCGTCCTAATATTAACAAATCATATGCAAGCATTGGAATCACAAATACGTAGAGCTAAACGCATCCAGATTTCGATTGGACATCATGCAACGACTGATTTTTTCATCTATCAGTGAAAAGTGTTTTCTTCTTACCAAAATATGTGTGGGATCCCTATATTTTTTAGCATAATAATATATATGCGCAAGTGGGTATTTATCAATTATGATTTATTTATTTTATTTTTAATCGATTCTTTTTGTTTAATTAACATTATTCTTTTTAAATGATTTATCTTTACAAAAATAAGTTGAAGATAATATGTCATCTCAAGGATTAAATAACAAGTGTTGCATGGGAGCGTAGTCCCTGCCAGGTTGGAATGGGAATAAATTCATTGTTATGGTGGGATCGAGCATAGAAATGTGGAAAGAATGTTGCAATACATGTGGTATCCATTCAGAGGATGACTTTGTGGCAGCATGTCACAGGCTAGTGACAAGACATTTGGCTTGTAGATGACCCCCCAAGTTTAATATGTGAACGAGGCAATTTTTTCCAAGGGTGATTATAGTTCAAACATGAGATTTAGAAAATTTATATCTAAATTACTTGCAATAAAGGTTCCTGGAGAAAGGGACCAGAAAGCATAGACATTAAACATTCAAAATATAGTAAACACAATTTCCTGACATCCAACGTAGTTGAATGCAAATTCGAATTTGTTTTCTTTGAAATTTATCAAATATTAATAACACACAGTAACATTCTAAAATAATAAACACGATTTCCTCACATCCAGAATAGTTGAAGGAAAAAAAAATTAGCATTTCCGAATTAGTTTTCTATGAAATCTATCAAAAATTAATAATGTATGTTACATATTTATGGAATTTATTCCATATTTCTGGAAATTTAAATGCGTTTTTCATATAGACTTGGATTGGGGCTCCCACATACAATAAAATAAATAATTACAAGAATACAAATATATAAAGAAGAAGTACGAAGTGCGCGACGGTAGAGAGGAAGACCTAAAAATAAGGAATTAGAAGTTATTAGTATTTCGTTAGAGATTTCTATTTAAACATGTATAATAATTGGATTGATAAATAAAACAAGACGACATCAGTATAGACTTACTATGAAGTGGATTTGTTTTTGTTGGTGTCGTCGACAGTCACTTGAATCATGCCAATTGGTTGTTTCCCTTCCTCGATGAGGTTGTCCATTCTCCATTGGAACCATTCTTCAATGTAGCTTCTCATGGGGGCAATTTGATTTCATCCTGGATTTCTATGTTGAGAAGCTCGTTTTCTAATTTCCTTAGATCCATAGAAATACTATGCAGAGCCTGTTAAATTTCTTCATTGTGTGCCGAATAGTACAATATCCATTTCTCAGCTTCATCTACACAGTATTCAACTATGCCGTAAATATTTTCAAAAGACAACCCCTTTAAAATATCAAGTTGTTCATCAAAGGCTTCTTTGGTCATTGACAAGGATTTGAGGATCAAGTTTTGGTCTTGGACCTCGTTGGTACTTCTAGCTAAGTCTATTTGGGCCAGGTTACTGAACAATTCCTCTTTTTCTGATATTTCTTGTTCACATGATTGGACAATGAGTTGCAAGTTCTTAATTTTCTTTTTCCAGCATCCTTTTATTTTTTTAGTGCGCTTTGGGGAGGGGAGACCATCTTGTCTTCTTTTCAGATCCAATTTGTTGATGGCATGGTTGGAAAAAGGGCTCAATATCTGGTCATAGAAATGTTGATCATATTTTAAATTCATTTGCAAATGTTGGTGCACATCATTTGCCCTCTTTCGAAAGGAATATATATTTTGTGATGTTTCCCAAGCTTCAATAACTAGCTGCATTCTTTTCTTGATGTTATTATCTACAATGGTTCTACACGATGCAAGGAAGGTGGAGGATATTTTTAACTTGGTTGCAATGGTAGAAGGAACATTTTTTTGTAAAGTGTTGGAACAAATATTGAAATTTTGGCTCTCGGTAGCTTAGGAGGAAAAAATTTATAGTGTTTAGCTACCGAAAGTCGAGACTTTCGGTAGCTTGAATCTCAATTTTCATATGCCACTAGCTTCCAAATGTCTATCGGTCGAGACCAAGCATTCAAGCACCACACATCAAGCCACATGGAGGAAGAGATCACGAGTAGGCATGAAAAGAATGCAATAAATTACATAAAATCACTATAATAGGGTTTAACATCAATGCCATGTCACCATTTCGAGGTTTCGGGCATTGAAGGTTTGGCCAATGTAAAGATTTTAACCACTGCTCTATTTCCCGAAACCCAAAATCCTAAAATCATGGTTTCAGGACTTTTAGTGGCTTACGGCGCTCAGAAATAGAATTGTTAGACATCGAAAGCCAGTACTTTCGACAGCTAAGATGCCCTTGTTTTCAGCCTATTAGGCACCAAATTCGCAGATTTTTTTCCAGTGACTAATCTGCCTTAGGAAAAGTCAGTTTTCTCAACCATGGAGAGGTCATTTTCCATGCTCAAATGGTCTATTGACATATAAATATCCTAATATTTCTAGTGGTGCATTCATATTTTCATTTGGATTTTGGGAAGGCAGTCAAAAGTCCCCTGAAAGATGAGGTTCATTTTCATAAATGTGGCGTTTTTTATTGTACTAAGTCATCATTTTCAAATGATCATTCTGAGCGACTAGAATATCATTTTGAGAAACGGTCAGAGGCGTTTGTGCCTAGCACAACATAGATAAATAACCTCTCTCGGTTTTCCTACAGGTGTCACATATTGGGATAATCCAATCCATATCCAAGCCCTAATTTTTGGATCTCATATTTTCTTGTTTTGACACATGTTTGTAAAATGCAGATCTGGGGAAAATGGAAATGGATCTTAGGGAACAGAGAGAGGTTTTTTCTCTGAACAAAAATATTCACACAAGACTCTTTCAGTTAATACATAGCTGTCATGATTATAGATATACAGAACCATAATCGCAACCACAATTTTCAGCAGTTTGGTTCATTTTCTTATGGCAGAAAGTTTTCGAAATTGATGGTAATTGTTGTTGTATTTTGGGAGGATTTTGACCTCAATACCTACATGAGATACCTGTTCATTTAAAAAGGGATTTCTTTGTAATTCAATTCATTTTTCAGTTATTCAAAAGGGGGCAAAAGACCTATATTGTTGTATCTTCTTGAAGAAGAGAAGGTGGGGGAAAGACACACAGGAGTAGTACTCCTCAACTGTAGCTTTCATTTTCAATTTAATAAAAGATCGTAGAAGCATGTTTTATCCATATCAGAGATTCTTGTGATGTTTCTTGCAGAGTCTATCCATTTTTGTAGTTTCAATATCACTCCATCTATCTTTTCTTCTCGATTTGTAACTATTTTGTAATAGAATTCATTCTCTGTTAGATTCTTTGTTGCAGATTGGTTATAGGTTGTTTCTTATAGAGATCAAGGTTCATAATTCATCCTCTGCTAGATGCTTTGTCCCAACCATCTTTTTCCACTGATTTATGATTGGAATTCACTCATCACTAAGTGCTCATTGTGTATTGATATGTTTTCTCTTTATTCTCCTTCCATACTTTTATAAATCCTTCTCTTTGTAATCAAATTCTACCTCACCTCTGTTCCATGGATTTCCATTTCCGAAACACTCTTATTATTTACTTGATTATTTGAATCCATTCCCAATGGACTACCTCCCACCCATCAACCCTAAAAACCTCAAAATTGTTTGTTACCCACAGATCTGCTCGTTGTTAAGCTTATTGGATATCCTATCATGACATATATTCGAGAGATCCCTCTCGGGTTGGAAGGGGTGGCTTCTAATCAAAAGTTGTTCGTGGTTATCTCGGAATTTACTTGCACGCAACCCAAATCAAGTTCTGAGTGATAACTTATTTTTTCATTTAAACTGTGCTAAGGCTTGGCTCAACTATAGCCTAGAGTCGAATCTTGCGACAACATAAAGGATTGGAAAACTCGGGGGTACCAATGAAATCTTCCTCTAATTCCTTGACGCGGTTTTTCAATTCCTCCAATGAAATCATGAAGAGCATCATCAGTTACATGGTGAAATAGTGAGATTTGGGATGGCCTCATTTTCTAAATTTAATCTCTATATGAGATTTGGATTTCTTATTTGTTACATCTATCTTTTCAATGATGATATTTTTAGATTGGCTATCAAAAACAATGCTCTGGAATACAAAGGATTCATCTTCGTAAAAAATTTCAATCTCATCTATTTCCATTGAGGAACTATGGTGCACAGTGTCTTCGGACGGGACAATTTTGTGTATGTTTTCAATTTCAACTTCAACTTTCATTTTCTCACTCTCAATTTCGGGTTCGTCCCCCTACGCTATAATGTTTTTTCTTTTCTTCATCAGGGGAACTTTGTGAGAAATATCAATTTTTGTACGAGGAGGGTTCTTATCTCCTTCTCTCTTTGAAGATTTATGGGTTGCTTTCTTACTGGGGTGGGTCGTTGAAGCGATGCTCCATGATATCGTGCTCTTGGGAGTGTTGGCGGGGGACTGGCCACTCTTCTCACCGGATACTTTCCCTTGTTGTTTGTACAACTTAGTCATGCTTTTCAATGTCTTTACCTTGCATTCATTAGAAGGAGTGTTTATGTCATTTTCTTTATCTTCCTCCATGAATCTATTGATAAAAGAGGAGTTAAAGCCAATTGATAGTAAATGTTATTGAAAAATCCCATTAGGGATGCACCCTTTTAGATTTTCAGCATACGCGAGGTTCAAGTTCTTGAAATGTCATATGAATTCATCAATGTGATTGACCTATATGCACATGAAGTCCCCAACTTTCCAGGGCAGAGCAATGAACTGTTTTTTTTTCTTGTCATGGAAAAAATGCAACCAGTGTTTGTATTTCCTTGCTATTTTCGTAACAAACATCTTGTATGTGATGTGCCATGGAAGGAAAGCATGATTTTCCTTGGAGCCAAAGACCATTAGAACACTATGATTTTCCTTTTGTTCAAGTGTGCCCTTCTTGTTCAAAAACCTGGTTGCTTGGTCAGACATCTGCGGAGCATCCTTTCCTAACAATAAATATTTCAAAACTGAGACAAAGTCATTAAAAACCTCATATAAACAATGGGAGGCCTTGTGTCTCCAGAGGGAATGGTACCATAATGTTAGTGGGTCGAATTAACAATTTATTTTCTTGGAAAGAGACAGTTTTGGAAAAGGGCAGCAATGCACTATTGTGAAAATCAAGTAGGAAGACATATAAGATTTATTTGATTCTTTGAATCGTGACAGTTGGGAACAAATTTCAATAGAAATTAGCTTGCCCGAATCGAAAATGATTTTTTCGTTGAATGTGAAGTACAAAATATGAATAACCATATAGGAAACACTTCTCGAGGATTCCTGTCCTGTTATTCTTGTAAAAAACCAAGCAATTTCTCGGAATGGATTTCTAAAGGAACTTACATAAAACTTCGTTCAATATATTCATGAACTGTTGTTAGGTCTTCTAGGAACTGGGGTAATATGTCCAACCCATTATCATGTTTTTATAGGAACTTTTTGTAGTCTTGTCCTATGAAGGTTAATGTTGGCTCTGACAATCTTAACATCTTGCGAAAAACCTGAGGTGACAAAGAAACAAAAGAATGGTTGCGCAACAAAATTATTCTTTGCCTTGAGACTAGCTCCTTACAATAAAAAACCTCAAGGACGTAGCCTGCATGAGCGATTCCATAGGTCCAAATCACTTCGTTTTGGGTGGAATGGGATGAATAGTAAGAGTATGCCCTGGACCACTAGAATTTGTGGTCTTGACATCCAAAGATATTGACTGTATCTCTACAAAACTGTTGTCAACCTACTTCCATAAGTTTACAAGAAAATTTGTTTTCTCCAGACGATGTTTAAAATGAAGAGTTGGAAGGGATAATATAAGGATGCAAAAATCTTGGTCCAATGCGTGTGAATGGGATATTTCCTTGAGACTTTTTCTCATTAATGACAATTTCGATGGTTGTTGCATGATACACTGTTAGCATTAAAGACTAGTGATTGCATAAATAGAAGTGCGAACATGATGGATACAAAAATGAGCAGTTAAGAATTGGAGATTTCCTGAATGGTCTAACGTGACAACCTGTGTTTGAGATGAACAATTGGAAGGGATAAGATAAGTCTGCATATTAATGGGATATCTCCTCGAGTGTTTCACTAATTAATAAAAATGTTGATGGTTCCTGTATGTTGAGATGTTGGCATGAAAGGTTACTAAATGAATATTAATAAACAAGTACGAAGTTTGTGGGGACGGGAAAGAGAAATCAAGGAGTGTCTAATTATCGAAAGCAGTTGGGCAGGATTCATAACATGGTTACAAGGGACAACCATTGGAGGTGAGAGCATGAGGGTCAAATTGTATATATCAAAGAGGGAATGATAGGACAATTCAGAGGTCTATTTGAAAATCGCAAAACTGCAGGTAATGTTTGCAAGACACAAAACAATGGAGGTGAAAATGTGAGCTGCCAATCCTAAACCCACAATCAAAAAAGTGGCTCAAGTATGGAATAGAGAAACGACTCGATAGATTCATTTTCTCCAATATATTGAAACTTGTAATATACATCCCATTGAACCTTGGTCGGGTACAGTAAACAGTGACTAAGAAGTGGATATTTTGTTAACCCTCCAACCCGAGGTACCGCGAAAGAGATTCCATGAAATAAAAAAATATGGAAAGCCATTGGAAGGGCTTCATAATCAGGGTGACAATGGTTCTCCAGGAGACATGACTTCCCGAAGGTCAAATTGTATATAGAGGAAGTTTGTGAATGAAAAATGTGTACCGCGGAAGAGGGGATGATATGGGAGTTTGGAGGTCAATTTGTATGTCAAATCTTTTTTCTCATTAATGGCATGCTTAAGGTTCATGCACGATGAAGTGCTAGCATTTAATCCTGTGAATTGCATTTTCAGAGAGCAAGAAGGGGCCGGTGACAGGGAACAACAAGAAAGGAATCGCTAATTATCTAAAGTAGTTGACGAGGCTTTGTAATAGGGCTACAATATACAACTAGCAAAAGTGGGGAGTCCATGGTCAAATTGTATATCTCAGGAGTGTTGATTGTAGAACATGTAACATGGAAGAGGGCACAATGATGCATTCCTAGGCACAAATTGTATATTGCAAAATTGTGGGTAATGTTTGCTAGTCATGGAACATTGGAAACACAATCCTGAGCCTAGCAGTCTGTCAACCCACAATGGAAAAAATTTCTAAGTATGAAATAGGAAAAGGGAAAGGCAGATTCGATACAAAACACATGCACAATGCAATGGATATACAACCAATCTAGGCCTAAGTATTGAAATGAACGACGAATGGTTAGGTTTGTGAGGGGTCATTCATGTAACATGGAAGAGGGCATGGTGATGCATTCCTGTGCACAAATTTTATATCGTGGAATTGAGGGTACTATTTACTAGTCGTGGAACATTGGAAACACAATCCTGAGCCCACCAGTTTGGAAACCCGCAATGGAAAACATGTCTAGGTATGAAACAGGGAAAGGGTAGGGCAGACTCGATACATAACACATGTACAATGCAATGGAGATACAACCATCTTGGGGCTAAGTATTGAAACAAATGACAAACGAATGGGTTTGTGATGCAACATTCCAATGGACAAATTGTATATAGTGGAACTTTGGGCATTGTTTGTAATTAGAAAGAGATTCGAAACACAATTTTGAGGGCCATCAATCCAGGAAACGACAATCAAAAAAGTGTCCAAGTATTGAATAGGGAAAAGATGGGTCGGAGTTGTTTTCGCTAAGGTTCAAATTGTATTTCTCAGGAGTGTTGATCGCAAAACATGTAACATGGAAGAGGGCATGATGAAGCATTCCTGTGGACAAATTGTATATCATGGAATTGCGGGTATTGTTTGCTAGTCGTTGAACATTGGAAACACAATGTTGAGCTGGCCAGTCTGACAACCCGCAATCGAAAAATTGTCTAAGTATGAAATAGGGAAAGGGCAGGGTAGACTCGATACAAAACACATGTACAATTACATGAAGATAAAACCAACCTGGGGCTAAGTATTGAAATGAACAATGGATGTCTGGGCTTTTGACGGGGCATTCCAACGAAAAAATTGCATATCGCAGAACTCCAGTCACTTTTTGCAAGTCATGGGAGATTCAAAACAAAAATTTAAGGCCATAATCCATGAACCTGAAATAAAAAAAGTGTCCAAGTATTGAATAGGAAAATGCTAGGCCAGACTTGTTTTTGCTAATATATTGAAATTTGTAATGGAATATCTTCTTTGCATGTTTCTGGACAAGTTCTGTAGGGATGGTTAGACCTCCATATTTTTTCATATTAATGATGATAATTAGAGTTGTTGCATGGTAGTGTTTTAGTATTAAACCTTTGGTTTTGAATATTTGGAAAGAAGTATGAGGATGGCTGGAACATGAAGCAGTGTCTAGGAATTGGAGATTTTATCAACCCGCCAACAGTAGGATCCAAAATATTGTGAAAAGGTCTCCCCAGAAGACATGAGGCCCTGACAGTCAATTTTTTTCACTCAGAACATTTGAATGCATAATCTATAACACAGAAGAGGGGACAATGTCGAATTTCAACAATCAATTTGTATATGGCGGACGTCTGGGTGCCAATTTGTTTTTGTACCAGTGTGTTCAGTTGTCACTAGTAAGACCATAATTAATGTATATTAGGAAGGACATGAAGCCAATGGGGATGGAAGGCAATGAAAGATACTTTGAAACATTTTTGAGGCTTGGTAGAGTGAATATTGAGAGTTGGAGGAGTCTCTGGTGGAATCGTAGATCATGGAAGTTTTGAGTACAAAATGTATATCATGGAACAAGAAGTAGCAGAGTTCGAAAATGCCAACTCGGCAACTATGGTCATAAAATTGTCTATGTATGGAAAGGAATAGTGGCCCGACAGTCAATTTGTATATGGCGGACATCCAGGTGCCAATGTTTTGGTACTAGTGTGTTCAATTGTCACTAGAAAGACCATAATTAATGTATGTTAGGAAGCACATGAATTCAATGGAGATGGAAGGCAACGACATATAGTTTGGAACATTTGTGATGCTTGGTAGAGTGAAGTTTGTGAGTTAGAGGAATCCGCGGTGGAATTGTAGTTCACAAAAGTTTTGAGTGGAATATGTATATAACAGAACAAGAAGCAGTAGAGTTCTAAAGCACCAACCCGACAAGCATGACCATAAAATTGGCTAAGTATGGAAAGGAACAACGGTCGGTCAGATTCGTCATGTGAGGATATTGATGGAGATGAATATATGTCAGCCCGCCAATGCTAGAACCCATGACCATAGAAAGGTGACTAAGTATATAACCATAAAGAGATAATAGAGGGGAATAAGGAAAGGGGAAAAGGGCTAAGTATATCACAGTAGAACATCTACTATTTGTTTATTAATGCCAATCTTTTCAAACCCCTGGTGAATTATTACTTGTAAAATCATAAATTGCAAGTCACAGTTCTTTGGGTGCAAGATGTATATGATGCAATAGGGGATAAAAGTGTTGGATACCACAAACCCAAGACCCGATGGTCAGATAATTGGCTAAGTAATGAAAGGGACCGAGGTCAGTTAGGCCCATGATGTGTAGATATAGATAAATATAAGAATCTTCCAATCTGTGAATCCAGGAATGTTTCACAAATTACATTCAAATCCATAAACAATAGAAAGAAAAAAAAGAAGCGGACAACTAGGATCATGACAGGCCATTCCAACGGACAAATTGTATATCGCAGAACTCCTGGCACTGTTTGTAAGTCATGAAAAAATTGAAACACAATTCTAAGGCTATCAATATGGGAACCCGCAATCAAAAAAGTGTCCAAATATGGAATAGGGAAACACTGACCTCGACTTGTTTTTGCTAATATATTGAAATTTGTAATAGATCTACCATTACCTGGGAATATATTCTTTGAATGTTCCTAGACAAGTTATGTAGGGATGGTTAGTCCTCAAGACCTTTTCTTATTAATGATGATCTTTACTGTTCTTGCATGATGGTGTTTTAGAAATAAGAAATTTTTGTTGCATATTTGGAAAGAAGTATGATGATGGGTTGGACGTGAGATAGTGACCATTAATTGGAGATTTTGTGAACCTACCACTACGTTTGTATATGGAAGAGGTTTGAGTGCTAATTGTTTCATACCACTGTGTTCATATTTCACTAGTAAGACCAAAATTAATGCATATTAGGAAGGACACAAAGTACTTTTAGACATCTTGCAATTTCGAGTCCATGGTGGAATTGTAGATCAATGAACTTTTGAGTGAAAGGTGTATATCACAGAGAAAGAAGAAACAGAGTTTGAAAGCACCAACCCGACAACTGTGGCCATAAAGTTGGCAAAGTATGGAAAGGAACAATGACTGGTCAAATTCATCATGTGAGGATATAAATGAAAATCCCCTATTTGATTATTAATGTGAATCTTTTCGAATGTCTACTGAGTTCTCAGTAGTAAAAGCATAAATTGTACATCATCGGATTTCTTTGGCTGCAAGATGTATATGAAAAAACATGGGACATAAGTGTTGGATACCACAAACCAGGGACCCGATGGCGAGAGAGTTCTGCTTTGGAATAAATATAAAGAGAGTTTTTTATATTTATTCCAATAGTATTCATATTAATATATATTAGTAGATTATTTGTGGTTCAAATTTAAATCATATTCCAATTTGAAGGATTCTATTTGGTTTGCAAATTTTGTTGAAACCAGTAAGCAATAGAAAGAAAGAAAATATGTATATATATATATATATATATATATATATATATATATATATATATATAT
>JZKD02S1787699.1:410267-432613 GCA_000966675.3 Picea glauca | reverse complement strand
TGTCGCAAAAAATTTGTATATGCACGGAGATTATCAAATAGAAGAAGCTGTAATATATGGAAGTCATTGAACATGAACATGACAACAACACTTGAGTTTCCTTGTAGTAGTCATTAATTCATTCTATCTACGGGGCCCCGAAAAATGAAAGAAGAACGGGTCCTTCCATTTCTTTCTTAAAGTATAGGGTAGGTGCCACATAAGTATGGCCCATGAAAAATTAATTTTCCATGTAAAATGTAAGGAATGAACAAATTATAATTTATTTATATTGAAGTGTTGGGCAGTAGAAACAAAATCTTGTTTTCCATGTTTAATGACAGACACAAAAAAAAGTACAAAATAAATAAAAAGCAATACCAGAGATTGGAAAACACCATAAAAAAACCCGCAAATATTGTATATTCAAATAAGTTGGGTTACAAAATACAACCGATATTATTTTTTATAACGACAATGATTTGGCCTACTTCTGACCCCCAAAAAACACTATGTACTATAATGGAGCTTGCGGGAAATCTTTTATAGATTTAAAATTGACGATTAAATGCTTGATCCATTAAAAACAACGAGTTGAATATCAATTTTAGGCCATGAACTTCATGGTTGCTGCCAACTAGATCTATCCCATCTTTTTGAATGGCTTGTCTCTTGTAGATATGGCCTACCTGCATTGGATGGTTATTGAACATTCCATACTTTTCTAAGTGTTAATTTCCATATGTCGTCGAAATCTTGGGGTTTAAGGTGGGTTTAGGGTGTTTTCTAATGTTCATGATCATTGACATCAGAGACAACTTAGAAATGAAATTCAGGGCCAATACAAAGACGAGGGATTGGTTTTATATGTTGTCATCTTTGGCGACAACAAATCCTGCTAGGCAACAAAAGTCAAGAAAAAAAAAAAATTTAGGTATATTTTTTACTGTTATTCTTCCTGCATTCGATCATCTATTTGGTTGAAAAGATTTCCTAAATATTTGTATGTTGAACTTCTTTGTTTGATTATTGTAAATTGGAAGGGACATCCAATGCAGCTGCAAAATTTATCTCTGTTGAAGTACATGGCTTCTTCCATCAACACAAATCTGGCTAGTGTACCAAATGTTGCAGATCACATCATAATATATCACTTGTCGTAGTGATGGCAGACATGGAGGACCACAAAAAATGGTATGGAATTAACAGATAGGTGGTTTCTATGTTAAGGAATGTTAAGAGACCTATATATGCAGTAACAGACTTGACATACAATCCAATTTCGATCACCATTGATACTAATGTCAAGTGTAAGAAGTCGCGATCCTAGGTTCCAGGTAATTTGATCTCCAGGCATCCACATTGGCGGTGACCCTAGGCTCCAGATAGCTTAGGTTTTGGACTTTGGCATTGCTGCTGGCAATGGGAACAAAGTTACTGACTGAAGTGCGATGGTTCGGTGATGGCTTTCATTTTCAACGCATTTAAACTGTAGGATTGTCAAACCTACAAAGAACATCGACTTTAGTGTTTCTTTCCCACAACAACTAAAATGTTTCTTAGAGTCCATAAACATTTCAGCGGTGGGTGTCCTATGTGATAATGACCTTGACATTATAGAATAAATTCATTTTCCTTATCCAAATCAAGTGAAACAGTAGGAAGATTGATATTAGGTGTAAACAGCTCTAGAATACACCAATAATTAAGGTCTCGTCTAAAGAAAGAAATAAAATCATTACATGAAGGTGGTAGTAAAAGGTTATTTTCATAAACCAAAGCATTGCCTGAACACATGAAACTTATTGCAGAAGGTGGTAGTATAAAGTAATCCTCAAAAAGTGTTGCAAAATCAATAATCTAGAACTCCTTCCCATTAACTTTTTCTCTGAAGTTTGTTTCCACACCCATAAGTAGCTCAAAAAACTTTGAAATAGAAACTTCTATAATTTTACGATGTCGTTTTAACCACCCATACAGTTCTCCATACTTGTGATGATCCAAATGTATAATTTCCTTCTGATTATATTCGCGAATGAAGTAATACTTGGAGTCATTTTTTAATATTTCAGACCATTTTTCAAGTAAGGAAAAGCATGACTCCTCTGATGGAAGACAAATTATTATGTGGTCTATAGAATTTGACACACTTGCCAAATATATTTTGTTGGAATAAACTATATACTTCAACGAAGGAACATTTTGCAGTTAACCTAAAAATCTCATCCAACTCCCAGCAAGAAAACAAAGAAGATTAACAAACAAATCTCCAGGCAGGCTTTTCAACCAACCAAAGCATCGAACACAGGGAGAACACTAATTAAAAGACACTTGTTTTTTTTTCCCTATCTCAGTTTTTGTTGGATAATAGAGTTTTTTTTTTTCACTCAAAATTGATGTCACATAAAACCATTATCTCATCTTTCAATTGGGCTTCAATGGCATCTCTAATTTGTCTTTCATGTCCATGACCAGGAACATTACAACGAAGGCACCTTAAAGACCAACTCTTTGATGATAGAGAGAAATGGGAATAAGTATTTAAAATCAACGCTGGAGGATGACAGTATAATCTTCCATATATTTTGGTTTAATTCGTCTTAATGGCATATTCCCTAGACCGTTTCACTCATTAATGCCAATCTTTTTGAATATTTGCATTGAATAGTCACTAATAGCACATATTAAAATTCCCATATCCAAGCAGATTCTCAAATATGACAACATGTAACATATGCACAATATTAAAGGGTGACATGACATTAATACCTCTGTGAATGAAATGTTTGTGGATGGCATCATGGTAGTACAATATTGCACTATTACTATCATGATGCCTTTAAAAAGATAAAATAGGATCCAGTAATATTCACTTGTTTATGCATTTTAATGGGAGATGTCCTTGAGATTTCTTCTTATTAAAGCCAATCCTTTCAAACCTGTCTGGTCGATTTTCACATTTAAAAGAATAATTAATGTGAATTGGGAAGGATGAAATGTGGCGGGGATGGAGAGGATAGGAAAAATGATTTTAAACTTTTATGAATCCGGGAATGCGTGAACCCACTAAATTTTGAAGACTCGGCTAAGTATGGAAAGGCAGGTCGAACATACAGAGTCATTGTAGGTAGAGGCAGGGTTGTGATTGCTAGGAGTCCTGGGTTGAAAGTTTTGGGTGCAATATGTATACCCCGATCACGGGTCACTAGAGTTCGTAGCACCTATTCGTGAACAATGTTCATAAAACTGGCTAAGTATGCAAATGAACGGTGGTCAACCATACTCACAATGTGAATATATAAATGGAGATGATGATTTGCCAGTTCTCCATATCGGGAAACTACGAGCAAAAAAATGTAACAAAGTATAGAACTAGAAATGCATAACAAAGGGTAAGAACAAAAGGGAAAAACGAGAAAGTTTAGAAGAAATTGGATAAATACGCAAACGAACGTTGGTTTTTTGGACTCATGCTGTGAATATATAGATGAAGATGATGATTTTTCAACTGGCCACCCCAGAAACCCATGACCATGAGAATGTGCAAAACTATAGAACTAGAAATGCATAATAGACAGGAAGAGCAAAAGGAAAAAACAGGAAAGATTACAAGAGGAAAAAGAAAGGGAGAGAAGAACTTTATCGCTCACACACCAACACCTACTCTCATAACTATGAACCTATATAAAGACATTAACAATGGGGAAAACACTCTCAGCTATGAAATATAATTGGAACCCAAGAAACTCTAGTTTAGACCATAAGAGATATAATTTACATCCATCTTAATACTATTTTCTCGGGAGCCAGCTATGAAACCATGTAACAAAAGATGCAACTACAGATGAAGCACCCCAACATTGCAAATTTTAGTCAAACAAGAGGAACCAACAAATAAAAACCCAGTTAAGAAGCACCAAAAGGTCCAACTATAGCTGTAGGACCTGAACACTATGCAAGTACCAACCAACCGACCAGGAAATTCACTGCACAAAAGATTGTATAAAAAAACGCGGAGGAAAATGTATTGTAACACATCTGTTAACCAAATATTTCAGGCTGTGAGACCTGCCAAGTAAAATTCAAAGTTGGTGGGATCATCCAAAAACTTGCCTCTATGCAAGAAACTAAGAAAAGTGTGGTTTTCCCGGCTGGTATTTTTTTATACTGGGAGCCATAAAATTCCTCTTGCAGTCCATTTTTGTATGTGATCACCATGACCATAGAAGAAGGACTGCAATTTTGTGTTCATCTCGTCCCTGATTGCCAATGTTCGACCCAAAATCTACCTCGACCAGAGCCACAACGATGCACAGGAAAAGGGAATCGTGTTTTGTTTTCACATACAAAGATGTTCTGGAAGAGGATTTCGACCCATGCATCCCCAACAGTCAAATTTCCCACCTGCAAACTATAGATAACAAGCGAAGCTAATCACGACACCCAAACCCACCCGTCAATAGAAAACAACAGAAGGCTAATGTTGGACACATAACCTACCCCCATCACAACCATAGTAATGCATCGCAAGAGGAAATAGTATTTTCTCCTCACATACAAATATGTTCTTGAAAATTATTTTGACTCAGGCATGCCCATAACTCAAATTTCCCACCTGCAAACTGCAAATAGCAAGCGAAGTTAAACACGACACCCAAACATGCCCGTTAATGGGGAGAGATAGAAGGGTAGTTCCAATCGCGGTTGCAGAACCCCAAGCGTGAAAAATGAAAAAATACCAACATGTAAACGAGAACAACAACAATAGGCAAATAAGAAATCAATGAACATGGAAGAAGCAAGCATGAACCAATGAACCAACAATTCCGCTCAAGAAAAATATTGCCGACATTGACTACAGAGAACATTGCATATAAAAATAACGCAAGAAAATGTATTGTAACAGGCCTGTTATGTAAACATTCAAGTCTGTCATGTCATTCAGTTTAATATTTAAGTATTTTTGAACTACTCTATAAACATTTAAGAAAAAATGCAATGTGGCAGATCTCTTTAGTGCAAAAAAAACATTTATTTTATTATTTTATAACAAAAATAAAAATAAATTAGTAACAATAGTTGAACAATAGAGCCTATGTAAAGAAAAAATATGTATTCAAAGGAAAAACTAACATGAAGTCAACTTATAAAAAACTGACTATCTATCTTCAAAACTTTGGAAATCCAAACATTTCAAGAAAAAACCAACAACTCAGAAATATTGTATATGATAAAAAAACTTTGGATATGGTAACATATAAAACATTGTGAATAGAAAATCCGGCAATAAGACCTCCAATCTGTTATCCAATCAGATCACAACAACTATGGTATTTTTTATTATATAAAAATCAATGTTTTTAGTTCCCTAGTTCTAAGAATAGATATTATGCAAATATTTCTGGTCAAACGACAAACTAATATGAAGTAAATGAATTATCGATCACTATAGTCCCTATACCCCTACGACAGGGACTAATAAATACTCTTTGAAGTCCAAATATATCATCTAAAATTATGAAAATTATAATATTTTCTAAGATTATATTAATATTAAATTAAATATATCATCTAAAATTATGAAAATTAAAATATTTCTAATATTAAATTAAGAATGTTTGTATAAATAATATATGTATGATGTGTARTAAAATATATGTATAAGATGTATAATAGGATGTGATTTTTCAAGTAAGTTAAATTATTAGTTTATTAAGTGAGGTAGATAAAAGTTTGTAATTTATGTGGAATAAAATATATTTATATGATGTATAATAAGATGTAGGTTTTTCATGTAAATTAATTAATAAATTAGTTAAGTGAGAAACAAAAAGTTTTTAATTATTAAAGTAAGATAAAAATTTGAACTAGTAAGGTGATTTAGTTCTATTTTATCTTTCTAAATATGTTGAGATCTTATTTTATAATTTTGAAAAAAATTAGAATATTTTTTATTAAAAAAGTAAAAATACAATTATATTATAAATATTTAGTATTTTTTTATAGAATTATTTTAAATTTAAATTTTGAATAAATAATAACCAATTTTTTATAAAATTGTTTGTTTTTTTTTTAATAATTTTTATCTCCATTTTATTAATTCAAAATGAAATGAATGTTAATATATTTTTTAATTATTTAATTAATAATATTTAGGAATTGCTCATTATTTTTATTAATTTAAAATTCATTTATATATATAATAGGGTGAATGAATTAGAGAGTTAGTGACTTAAGTATTAGACCAGTAAGATATGTTACACCAATGAGATAATAGACTAGCATAATAACATCAATACTATTAAGTTACATTTTAGAAAACATTAAAATGTTTATTATATAATAAACACTTTAATGTTTTGCAAAATGTAAGTTAATAATATCCACTTTATTATGCTAACCTATTATCTCAGTGGTCATTTCCCACTAGCATCTAACCCTTAAGTTTTTAACTCCCTAATTCATTCAAGCCATTTAACCACCAAACCATCAAACTCCTATCCCCTAACCATTAAACCCCTATCCCCTAACATGCTAACCCCATAAATTTAAGTTAAACATGACCTAACAAGTAACCTCATAAATTTAGGTTAAACATGACCTAACAAGCTAACACATAAGTAGTTTTTGTGAGGTGATGTTATTATTGGAAAATGAAGCTAAAAATTATAAGTGTTCCATTCATATCATATTTGTACAATTATTGAGGAGAAAGAAAGGATCCACTCATCATTAAAGATATTTTTAAGCAAGTACTTGCATCAAGAGGATCGTTTAGATACTTGAATACAATGATAAATAAGTTATATGGTGCTAAACATTAGTAGAATGTAAAAGTTCATCCACTATTTTTTACTAGTACTTTAAATGTGATTAATCACCTAAAGTGTAATCATTGGTATGTTTTGACTAGGTACTAATGACTACCCTATTATCTTATACATGAAAAGTGTTATCAAATAATGTTACCAAACCACCTCAATGATCATATAGAATAATAGTAGGTTCCTAGGAGATGACATGAGTTTATTGTTGATTGATTTGATGTTACTGCTAAGATATTGTAGTAAATTATCCAAAATAAGCCTTAGATTTTTCTAAAAGATGTCATATTCGTATTTTTCAATAACCAAGTTTGCCTATGAACATGTACTAAATCACGGTATTAAGTTCTATATCCTAAATGCATAAATGCATAAAATATAATATATCTTGACTAAAATATATCATTCACTTTAATTGTGTATGACTATGTTATCTATAGGCCACCCACTTCCAATATGTATCAACACTTGGATTGATATCCATAATATCCTTGATGCCCACATATTTGATTATGTTCTAGTGCATTTTCTCAATCTAATATTAAAGGTCACATAAATATGAACTATGGTAGTAACTTACACTCAAGACAATATTAGTAGAACCAAGAAATTAAATGAAGTTTGGTGAAATAAACCAAGGCCAAGACCAAATTTGTGCCTTATTCATGAGGGTGTACCCATAACTTTAGTTCAAATATAAGTGCATGGAAAAATAGAAAGAAATCAATAGGGGTTCATTAAAGGTCAAAGGCGGTGTTAATTTTATGAAAATAGATAGGGAAGTGTCAAGGGAGTCATGTAATGTGAAACAAGTAATAAAATCATATTAGAAATAAGTAATTTCATTTCTTTTGAGAACTTGGTTGGTCGTGTTGAAGAAAATCATTGTTCATATTGATGGCTCTTGATGTGAATATGCTTCATTTTACAACCAAATCAAGAAAAAGTGTCATGGTTTTAGACTAATGCAATAAAAAAATGTAGTCATCTCTAAATGCATGGAAAACATAACAAAAATAACAAGCAAATGATGTACCTGGGAACATAACATGAGATCGAATAGGTCATTTTATCCCACTTATAGACTTAACTATGTCTATTAAAGTAGACCATATGGATCATCTATGTTACTAATGGTCTCCATAAATTTCTTGTGGTCAAAATGAGGTAGGAAGTATGTTACCTTTGACAATCTCTTTTTAGACCTTATTTGTAGTTGGATATTTGTAACAATGACTAAATTCATAAAGTGATATACAGATGCACCTATTATGTAATCCTTGAATATAACCACCAAGTTTTATTGAGTTTTGATTTAGTTTAATGTGTTTTATGTCCTTCAAGTGATCATTGAACATTTAAAATCAATTTTGTACATAATGTACATCATGGTATTTAGTTTCTTATGTATAAGTAAACTACTTAAATATTATTATTTTTTCTTCACTTTAATTTGACCTATGTCTATATGTAATATGAACAATTATGCTAACCTAGTTAAAATGATAATATTGGTTGTAGATCTCATTTTTTGGTTGGACGATATAGTTTTCATAAAAATTGACAATTAAGAGTATAGTACTGAGGGGAAAGGTATCCCTACATATTCTAAATTTCTCATCTTTCCATCATGCCACATGGACATTCTAGACATATTATTGGGTTTTTCCAAAAAAATACTTGATGAAATCACATACTCATACCCGGTGACAAAAAATTGAGGGAATACATAGAATGTTACATTTTAAAACTATATGTCAAATTTCTAAGTGCAATTTTAAAGAATATGTTTCGTTTAAGTGCACAACACTTACCTGGGATTTCACAAATGTTATCCTTTTTCTTTCTTTCCCATCATCTAGTTCATAAGTAGCATATTTGAACTCTACATGTCAACCATCATCATCCCAAATATATTTTCTCGAGGATCAACTCCTACTCAATCTTGAATCTCTTATGAAGTTTTGTTTATGTTGTGTAAAGAAAGAGTTAGTGCGAGATTCATGATCCCTACACTTGTTCAAAGAATTAGGGTATTTCCATCAAGGATGAACACCTTAAAAAAACAGACACAAAAACAGATAAAATATTAGCACACTAGTTCTTTTACATTGTTGAAAACCTCGAGGGAAATAGTACATGGCCCCAACCAACTTGGCCATTTGAGAAAATATATTAATGAAAAATAAAATTTGTACATAACAATTTCTCATAGTTGATATTCAACAAATGAACCTCAATGCTCTTTAAATAGAGACCATGGACCAATCATGTGATAGGTGATGCATCAATTTAGAAATTAGTATATAAGATAATATGAACCATTGGATCACTTTATGTCTAGAGAATATTTTGACCATTATATTACATAACTACAAATCCATACTAATGCTTTCTAAAGTAACACATGTTTACCTAGAGATAAATTAGACCAGATTGATATTAACTAAATCTTAAGTGTCTAAATATCCCAACATCCCCTTTAATAACAACTTGACATAAGATTGAAGGATTTACAAAGGTGACACAATAGGATAAGGAAGGATGCATTAGATCCTATTTCCCATTAATAACAACATCTATAACACCTATCATAGATGAAGGTTTGGAAAACTCTATTTCTATAATAGGATTTCTGAAAATGTGTGCAACTTGGTCATGTCTAGGGAAAAATAACACTTCAAGAATGTGATCATCAACTAACAGCCCCCTCGAAGTGTGCAAGCTATATTTGATTTGGCGTTGTGAACTAGTTAAGGAGGAGCGTTGTAGCTTGGATAGGTTGCAAGAACTCTCTATATATTTTAAAATTGTCCAATATTTATTGAAAACAAATTTTCAGTAAAAGAACAAAAAAGATACAATGGAAAATACAAACATTACACAAAGATTTTTCCCCTGGAAACCTTAACCGGGAAAACCAACATATTCTATATTTATTCATTGTGATACATTGTTTACAATAAAATATAAATATAGGAGCAAGCAACATCCAAAACCCTAACCCAATGAACTGGATTAGTCCACAACCCTAATTCCTTAACCGGAAATAGAAAACCATTGTCAAAGAAACCATGTGTGGAAGAAACACTTAAAGGATATAACCCATACCCAACACTCACATTCAAACTTATCAACATCCATAGAAGTCATAGGAACATCAAGTACCCCATGAGGTTTTTCATCTTGTTTGAAGCTCGAGAAAGTGGTTTTGGATTCTTTTTTTTCCTTTTGGCACTATGAACAGGCGTTGCGCACTAGTGACATGCACTAGGAACTTCACTGTGAACTCATTTCCAGTAGCAGAGTCTTCTAAATATTTGATCATAAATCCAAAACGGTGATGTGGGTTTTTTATGAAATTGTTTATGAAGGATAATGACAATGTATTGATTTGTTGTCCAAATTTCAACTTGACCCAGTTTGTAATTCAAGAGATATAATTAAAACACCAGTGTAGTGTAAACTGGAATTGCAAACTCTTTGTTTTGCATAGTTGTTGGATAATCACCTTGTTTGGAGGTTGCCACATTTCAAGGAAGGTTTGAATGGTATCCTAGGATTTTTTTGGACATGAGGTACATGTGTTCCATCTACATATGAATCAAGATGACCTATTTCAAAAGGAATTTATCATCATAGACAAAATCCCAAAAATAGGAATTTGTTAGTCTTTTGTTGAAATATTTTCTAACAAGACTCCTAGATGGACGAGGATCTTATGTAACTCCTTGGTTTAGATGTCCTTAGAGTATATAGAGATTATTCACTACATATGAAAGGGTTTTTGATGAGAAAAGGGTTGGATTCATGAGCCAAGAGAGAAGAGAATTGGAGGAGCAGTTTTAGTTGCTCATGTGTAAGCTTAAGGGCCTGTTTGTAATGACATTTTATGCCATTAAAGATTCATGTGAGTTTTCATTAAATTGTCTTCCATGTGTTTCCATTTCTTTGTTATCTTCTTGCTTGAATATATTGCAGGCTTTCAATATCATATCTACCATTGATTGATGTATTCATGAACAACAAAGGATTTGTTTTATCTTTCCCATCAAATTAGTGTTCATTGTTTAAGAAAATATTTATCTTTTGCAAAAAGGATCTCTGTATAATGGATGTTCTTCCTTTTCTCATATTCACTATGATTCTACTCATCATCATATATCCCTTTTTCTTATATACAGTTTGATTGTTGTTGATTTGTAGGATGTTATGACTCCATGCCCAATGTAATGCCTCTGTAGACGTTTTTCTACCCTCTCCCTTTCTTTATCAATCCTTTTGATCCACCTACTCAAACCATTTTAATCCATTTATATTCCAATGGGTACTGGGATTGCACTTACAATGGTCTAAGTGTGACTCTCAGTGCTAACATTTTTGGTGCCATTTCCGAGGACATAAGTAAAAAGAGCTTCCCTGGGAGAACGACAATGATCAGATCCATCTCTTGATGGTAGACAAGAGTAAGACACCAAATTGATTGCAATCTTCTACCCGACGAATCCAACTTCATCATAGATGAATCTATGGGTGACTCCACTAGTTTGAAATGGACAAGATTCTTTCTCAGAGGTATGCATTTTTTGATTTCTCAAATATATCTGGTTTTCCAAACCCCATGTCTGATAGAAGTGAATGGGAAGGTTTCCTTCCTAGGTTTAAAGTGGAAAATTGGGAAATGCCAGCGGAGTTTTTACTAGATTTTCATGAGCGCATACTTAATATGAAAGTTATACATGAAGACGTTTTCATCAAATTTTTTAGATACTCTTTAGATGGAGCATATTGTGATTGGTGTAGATCACTCCTGGTTGCTTGTATTAATTCACTAAGAAATTTTCATGTTATCTTTCATTATATTCTAATATAAATAGTTAGCTTACAAGGATCTGTTTTGGGAAAGACCTATTTTTGGAAAGAAAGACCTAATTTTGGAGCATGTGAAACAGGTGGCAAGAACGCAACATGAAAAAAAAGAACGGAAAGTAGCATGCAAGAGGAAAAACAATGTGGCGCATAGAGAGACAAGCTTAACCATGATAGGTTTAGGGTTTTTGACAAGATTGTGATGGCTATAAGCCGATAAAATAGTATAAATAAGGACCTAAGAGGTATAGACAAGAGAGAGGATAAGGGATAATATATCCTAATCGACAAAGTTGATTAGTATGATTTTATGGGTTGTTTATTGTAATAAATCTTGTACAAGAGTCTAATAAGTTAGTTTTTGAGGGTTAGGTCACAGGATGAGGAGCCTCATGTGATGTAGTTTGCCTCATAAAGGGTTATTACACTCAATATTGATTGTATTACTGAATATGTAATGCACACAATACAAGATTTTGTAGTAGAATAAGTAAAATAGAATAGAAACCAGATATTTGTGGACATATCCCCAAGAGGGAGTGAACCAAGGTAAAATTTTTGTTATGTGTGATTTTTAATGAATGATTTATTTTCTTTTGATGAGTATATTAAGTAGCTTATGAATGAATGGTTAAAGTATCTTTATAGGCATGCATTCATATAATTAAAGACAAATAAATCAGATAAGTAATTGATTGGTTAACAAGGATGATAAATAAGGAAGAAAGAACACAACCACATATCCCCATTCATTCCTAGACTATAAAAACTTGAGTATTGCAGTCACCCATTAAAAATATCTTGGGTGAGACTACATTGTGCATCCTGTGTGCAACGTTTCCTTTTGGTTTACCGGGAGGGCCGATAGTTTTAAAGGTTTTTTTTGGAAACATATTGAAATGAGAACATGGGAAATAGGGGCATTGTGCTCAAAGACATTAATGAAAATGAGACAAGGTTCTCCAACAGTATTATTTCTTGTAAGATGTTGATTAAATGCAGGAAATAAGAAGATCCAGGAGGAGTCATTGTCGTAGTTGTGTAGTGCACGAAAGGAGTGATGTTCAGTTGGGCACTCGACCTCCTAAACCAGTTTTTGGTGGATTGCAGAGATGCGCAGGATAATGGAACTGAGTTCCATTACTCTTGGATCATCATTCTTATATCCTTCGCAGGGTGGAAGGAGATAAATATTTTAGCTTTCCTGGATAGGAAAGGAAAGTGTTATGCGACCAGATGTGAGTCCCTTTGGCAGGCCAATGACAATAAAAATTAATAGGAAAATAACATAATATTTACGATGTTGTTGGAAGAAATAAAACAACGCACAACCAATGTGTGGAGCATTCCTGCAGAGGTATTCCAGGAAACCGAAGGGATAGCCAGGTTGAACGCATTGGATGTGGATATAGGTCTCAAGGGATCCAAAGAAGGCATGGATGGAGATGCAATATTGGGTCACCAAGGAAGAAATTAACTAGGTAATCAAAGACTGACCAACACAATAAAATATTCCAGTAGTAAAACCGACAATAAAACTAGCCACGATACAATACAATAAGCCCAAGGAAAATGATGAAGCAGGTTCCTCAGCAAAAATAAATAGTCCAGCTGATAACACTAGAAAATATGTAGCATGGAATTAACCGTCAGGAAGTAGTGCAATACCTAAAAGACAAAGGAGGAAGAAAACAGTGCCAAGGACAGACATCCAACAGGATACATGAAAGGGGGATACATCACAAGATGGTGAATAAAGTGTATAGGTTGCAATGACAGAGGTGAAACCCCCACAGATAAAAAGGAAGATAGTGTAGGTAGAAGAGGTGTGCAAAAAGAGAAAGTATATCACGGAATACCTAGTCATCACTGTGACAAAGGATGATGTTGAGTTCATTGCGGACATTGTCCAAGACAGGGGGGAAGAGGTGGTTTTCTTTGCAGAGGAGAAAAGACAAGAGATAATGTCCAAGATCATATAATTCCACGAATCTATACAACAATTATAGAGTCAAGAAATACCACATGCCAAAGCATAGCAACACAAAAAGACAGAGCAACCCCCTGCACAAGAATAAGGAGAGGAGACAGTTCAGTTTCTAGTGAAAGGCATAAACACATTCATAGTCAATCACGAAATGATCATAATGGATGAAGAGAGTGTGCAGAAAACCATGGGAAAAATTGAGCAATTTGAGTTACTCATGGTGCAAATACCCACCAAGAAAGTATACGAACTCCAGGCCCGCATAATGAAAGAAATGCAATCTAGAGCCCATGCAAATGCGACTAACTTAGAGGTGGGTAGGGGAGTCGTCGAAATGTTGCAAATCACATGAAACCAACTAAACTCAGATAAAGAGAAGGAGAAAGAATGCAAGGATAAGCTTGAGTAGGTGCTAACAACGGTACATGATCACATCGCAGACACCATGCAAGCATCAGAGAGGAGTGCAGAAGAAAAGATAAAAAATTATTTCACAAATGATTGACGGATATAGGAAATAAATTAAGGATATAAAATAAAATCTTAATCCCATGACTCCTCTTGAGGTTCGAGAACAGAGAGAAAAACAATCCACACTCCAGATAGCGGAGATAGAAAAAAAAGCGAGGGAAGTCACAGAGTTGTTCAACATAACTACGTAGATTTGGACCGTTTTAGAAGAGGATGAAAAGGTCCAACAGTTGGACCAACAAGAGGAGGAAATCAATGTTTCCATACATGAGTTAAAGCAATGACAAAAAACAATGAGTATCATGGAGTGGTTGAAGGGCATCTAGGAGATCAAGACTCCGCGGACAGAGTTAAAGACAATGCAAACACATAAGCATGAAAGACAAGCGCAATTGGGACCCCTCCAGGAACATGAAACACATATGATTGCGTAGCTGGAGGAAGAGAACATGATCATGGTACAAGAAAATTCAGAAAGAGGAACATTGCTATAGGAAGAGATAAAAATGTAGATAGTCGAGGTGCTAATAGACAAAGTTGTGCAGATGAGGGAAAAAGAAAAGGAGCTAGAAGAGAAGTTCCATCATTTGGAAAAGGATGTACAGGGAGCATGCACTACCTAAGTGGCTCGATACAAGCCACATGTCATCATTGGGGGCCTATTGGGTGCAGACCTATTTTGAGAAGGAATTTTATTTTGGGTGCAAGCCTATTTTTGGAGAAGGATCTGTTTTGGGAAAGACCTATTTTTGGAAAGTAAGAACTAATTTTGGAGCACGCATAATAGGTGGCAAGAAAGGAACATGAAAAAAAATGGAAAAGCAACATGCAAGAGGAAAATCAACGTGGCACATAGGAGGAAAATCCTAACCATGATAGGGTTATGGATTTTGACAATATTGTAAAGGATATAAGCTGATAAAATAGTATAAATAAGGACCTAGGAGGTATAGGAAAGTGAGAGGATAAGGGAGAATATATCATAATAGAGAGAGTTGATTAGTATGATTTTGTGGATTGATGATTGTAATAAGTCTTGAAAAAGACTTGAATAAGTTAGTTTTTGAGGGTTAGGTCACAGGCCGAGGAGCCTGATGTGATCCAATCTTCCTCACATAGGGTTCTTACCTTCAATATTGATTGTATTACTAAAGATGTAATGGGCACAATGAAAGATTTTGTAGCATGATAAATGAAAGAGGAAAGAACTAAGATCTTTGTGGACATATCCCCAGGAGTGGGTGAACCATAGTAAACCTTGTGTTATGTGTGATTGTTAATGAATGGTTTACTTTCTTTTCATTATTAGCTTATTGATGAATGGTTAAAGTATATTTATAAGAATGCATGTATAAAATTAAAGACAAATAAATCATAGAAGTAATTGACTGGTTAACGAGGACAATGTATAAGGAAGTCAGAACACAACCACAGATCCCCATTCATTCATAGACTGCAAACACCTGAGTATTGCAGTCACCAATCAAAGCTATCTCAAGTGATACTACACTATGAATCTTGTGTGCATCGTTGCCTTCTAGTTTACCAGGAGGGTCGATAGATTTTAAAGGTTTTTTTGGAAACCTGTTGAGATCCAAACCTCGGTCAGCCCAATAAGAAGTAAAATAAATAAGAGCTGACATAATCCTCAGATGATGGACCATGGGGATCTTTTGTTTTCACGAGATCAGTAAGGAGTCGAGGTCTCGCTATCTGCTATTACCTGGTGGTGGCGTGTTGCACAAAAAATGACTCACATCTCCTAACATGGGAGGTCCATGTGTCACCCATCGATGGTGCCATGTGTCACCTCATTTTGGAGTTTTTGGGAAGAGCTTCATAGGAAAAATGGGTTCCATGTGTTGAGAACCAAATATCAAAATAGCATAAAATCCTTAGAATAAGTACTCAACGCCTTGAAAAATAGACAATTTCAGATCATAAGCCTCTTCGAGGGGGAAAACTCCTTATACACCACATAAATTTACAAACACAAGATAGTCCAAAATAAAAAGGTCTTTTTGGTATATATCAAATACTAGGAGGTACAATTAACTAATGGACCCAAGACGACATAAATAAAATAACAATACTAATGTAATATGCCCCAATTAAGGGGTAATGTGCCACTATTTAGGGTTTAACATTCCCCTCCCTTTCCGACAAGTGTTGTCTGCAATGATTGAGTAATTATGGATGCTTCTATATAAAAGACTCATCGTCCCAAGTGGAATCTTCAACATATAGTTTCTTACACTTAATGAGATACACTGAAATGGATCTATTCCTTAGCTGGTGAATTCTTGTGTCTGTGATAACTTTAGGCTCCAATATGATTTTTCCTTCCTTGTCAAGTTATTGTAATATAGTTTGAACTAAGATATTTTCACCTATAACCTTATTTAAGCATGAAACATGGAAAACTTGGTGTACTTGCAAAGATGTAGGCAACTCCAATTTGTACGCCATAGTACCAATATGTTGCAACACCTTATAAGGGCCATAATACTTTGGTGATAATTTATTATCCTTATTATCTTGTTTGAGGGACATCTGTTTGTATGGTTGTAGTATTAAAAATAGTGAAACCCGTACTTCAAAACTTATTTCACTACAATGTTGATTTTCTTGTTATTTCATGCAATTATGTGTCATGGTAAGGTTTTCCTTTAAGAGTTGGAGAAGCTTTTGTTGACGATCGATGTGATCTTCAAGTGGTTGAACCTTAGATTTTTATTCTAGAGAAGAAATGATGGAAGGTGGGTGATATCCATAGAGCGCCATAAATAGTGCCATTTTTTTTGTAGTATGAAAGGAAGTGTTATACCACCATTCTTCCAACGGTAACCACTTAAACCGTTGTGTTTGTTTATAAGAGACAAAGAAATGAAGGAAGCCTTCCAAACATTTTTTCACTATCTTGGATTTTACGTCAAATTGAGAACGATAAGATGAGATATAAGTAAATTGAGTACCCAAACAAGAAAATAACTTTGTCCAAAAATTTCTAGTGAGGATGGGATCTCTGTCACTTACAATAATCTTTGGGCTTCCATGTAGCTTGTGAACTGTCTCCATGAATGCAGTGGAAACTCTACTGGCTTTGAAAGGGTGAGAGAGTGCACACAATTTTGTGTACTTGATATTGAAAATCACCATGATGACACTCTTTCCTTCAGACTTCAGTAACCCTATGATGAAATCCACGGAAAATTCCTCCTAGTGTTGACTTGGCATGGCTAATGGTTGTAAAAGACTTGGGGTCTTAATTGTTTCCACCGTATTTTGTTGGAAAACCAAATATTCTATCACAAACCTTTAAACATCAGTGTTAAATCCATCCCAAAAAAATTCCTTCTTGACCTTGTCGTAGGTTTTCGAAAATCCTAAGTGCCCTCCTACCAGAGAGGTGTGCAATTGCAAGAGTACGCTTTGTTTGAGTTGGGATTTCTTACATAAATATAAGATATATTTGTACCATAGTGAATATTTTTCCATGTAAATGTATCGGATGCACTTGAATTTTACTACAAATTTTGAATGAGAGTCCACACTTTCTCTCCATTCTTCCATTCATCCCTTGCTTCTATTATCCAATCAGGTTGGATTATTGAGATAGCACAAAGAAATGCCTCAATATGTTCATCCTTTATTGAGAGTGCATCTCCCACAACATTTTTCTTCCCTGTTTTGTAGATGATTTAAAAATCATAACCCAACATCTTAGTCACCCATTTTTGTTGTTCTTCTGAAGATAGTATTTGTTCCAAGAAGTATTTAATACTATCATAATTTTTTTTTTACCTTGAAGTGCGTACCTATTAGGTAAGGACGCCATTGCTTCAATCCATGTAGTATTTCCATAATTTCCTTCTGATGAATGGGTTTGTGTAATTCCTTTCCCTTGAGTGGATGAATTTCAAAAGAAAGGGGCATTCTTTCTTTCATTAGAACAACACCAATTCCATTTCCTGAGGCATCATATTCCACAATAAAGGTTTTTGTGAAGTCTAGTGTGCTCAAGACAAGAGCATTGTACATACACTCTTTAAGTTTTTCAAAAGATTGAGTTGCCTCTGGAGTCCATGAAAATTCATCTTTCTTAGTTATTATTATTAACGGTGTTGTTATTCTTCCATAGTTCCTAACAAACTTGCGATAGTAGCCTGTCAAACCCAAAAATCCTCTAAGATTATTCAATGTTTTGGGAATTGGCCAGTACATCATGGTATCAATCTTATTAGGGTCTACCTTGACACCTTCATGAGATACAATATGACCCAAATACTCTACCTAATTTAGCCCAAAGAAAAATTTGGATGGTTTTTCATATAGTTTTTTCTCCTTTAGTATTTGTATCACCCTGTTAACATGTCGGGCATGATCCTCCCAAGACTTGCTATAGATCAATATATCATCAAAAAATACTAGCACAAATTTTCAAAGGAAGGGCTTTAAAATGGAATTCATCAACCCTTGGAATGTGGAAGGTGAATTCGCAAGGCCAAAAGGCATGAAAAAAAAATCATCATGGCCTTCATGAGTTCATAATGTTTTTTTGGGGATATCTTCTTCTTTCATTCTAATCTGATGATACCCTGAATGAAGATCCAAGTAAGTGAAGTAGATTGATCAATGTAGTTCATCTAGAAATTCATAAATGACAGGAATGGGAAACTTATCTTTAATAAGGATCTTGTTGAGCTCTCTATAATATGGAAACATATGCCATGCACCCTCTTTCTTGAGTACCATTACCACTAGTGCAGAGTAAGAGATTTGGCTAGGTCTAATAATGCCAACCTCTAACATTTCTTCAACCATACATCCAATTTCACTCTTCTGGGCATACGGGCATATGTAAGGTCTGATGTTTGTAGTAACACTCCCAAGATTTAGGTGAATAGCATGATCATGATTGGGAGTGGGTGGAATACCTATGTGAATATATTTAAATACTTTGGAATGCTTATCAACGATCCATTGGATATCTAGAGGAATAGATCACTTATATGTTTGAACATGTAGAGAGTATAGTTTCACAATTAGACCAGGATACCCATTTTAAAATAATATTTCATGCCATTAGAGCTTACCACCTTACTGTGTTTCTTTGTGACACCCCTTAACCCAATTTCCTTTCCTTCCAATGAAAATTTCATGAAAAGTTATTGAAAATTAAAAGCCATTGTTACCAATGATTGTAACCATTGGACTCCTAGTACGACATAAAAACCACCCATGGGTATAGAAATCATTAGAATATTCATTACATATTCCCCCGTAGTAAGATTGATCTTATGGAATTTTCCTGAGCAATTGATAGTTCTACTATTTGCAGTCATTACTTGAAACTCTCGCACTAGCTATGAAAAGCAATTGAGAGCTTTGGATAATTTATAGTGAGTGAAATTATGAGTACTACAATAATCAATTAGGAATATTACCTTTGTATTTTTTTATATATCATTCAATATTGAGGGTTTTAGGATTGCTAATTCGAGACAATGCATTATATGATATGGTGGGAGTCAACTCTTCAGAAGAAATCTCTTATACATTTTCATCTTGAGATCATTCAGGTTCTTGTTCTTGTTCTTCTTCCTCTTCACAATATATGTAGAATAATTTATTCTCACCACACTTATGTCCCTTACTATATTTTCTTTCACAATTAAAGCATAAGCCTTTTTTTTTTCTTTCCACTAATTGTTGAGGTACCAACCTTGTACGTTGAGGTGTTTTAGAATAAGAAACATTATCCTCTCGATACATGTTAGGAGTGGTCCTTATAGTATCCATAGACATATTTTTACTTTCAACATTTCTCTCTACCTTGAACACATTCTCCCATGATTTGGGTTCCCAAATGAGAACCTCATGTTGAATGTTATCCTTTAAAGTTCCTATGGATATATCAATCAGGTGCTCATCTAGAATATCTATTACATTTATATTCAATTTTTGGAAGTTCTCAATGTGCTCCGCAAGTGAACCCTTTTGCTTGAGATTTATCAATTGGCTGAAGAAGGTATTGCTCCTTGTATCATCATAGTGTGCTATCATTTCCTCTGTTAAAATTATCCAAGTGACAAGTAATTTGTGAGAACAAATCCATCAATACCACACAAATTTATTGGGTTATAAATATAAATATGCAATCTATACCTTTTGTGTGGGTGGCACATCATATAGATAAAAGAACTGCTCGATCTGGAGTATCCATGTGATTGGATTCTTGCCATCAAACTTCCTCATATAAATCTTAGGAAAGAGGTTGGTTTTCAACCCAAAGTTGAAGTTTCTCTAGTATTGATTCATATTCCTTGTGTCCTCATCATGAATTTCATGGGATACATTTTCACTTTCAGGTGGCCTCTCTATTAGCAAATTTTTCAATGCTTCCATGATCTCCCTTTTTAAACCATCCGTATTAGTATCAATTATTGCTTCCAACATAGGTTTAGTTGAATCCATCATCCCTTGTAGTTCATCTATTGTTGTTGCCTTCTTTTGTAAATCATTTATGTCTATGGACATTTCTTCACCTTCATGAAGAGTCCAAGTAGGAATTTCTAAAGGATTCTTTGGTGTAGAAGTTCCCTTTTTTGGTGGCATGTTGGACAAGTGTCACTTTTAAAACTTGATTTGGAGGTGGTTTTTCTAGACAATCTTTCTTCTATTGTATCTCCAAAATTTCGACCCTTTTGGGTCGGAATTTTCATTTTATAGTTATCTGATACATCTTCTATGCAATTCCACAACTTTCGTAAAAATTGGATGTGACAAGTGGAAGTTATGGTAACTTCCCCACACCTTGTTGTGTTTTGTTCCTTCTAGAAGAGTGTACTTGTAAAGTGTTCCAAGAGCACAATATAGGATATGTGATTCTGAAAATTGCACCAGAAATACTACAAACTTTCCACTGTCCAATGCAACTAGTCTCACATAATTTGGATACTCAATGAATAATATATCACTATTTTACGTGGAACACCTGTTTGATACTAGTTAATAGGACTATTCAACTACCCTATCTTACATAGGGTGTATATCCAAAAGTAGGATGAACCAAAAGCTAAATTTTTTATCATAGATACCCTGATAATTTCTAGGAATATCCTCTAAGTTTCAAGTTCTGAAATGTCACAGAAAAACATTTATAGTGAAAATTTTGTGATGACTAAATTTAGAATGATTGGAGAACTAGATCTTACATAGGATATAGCTATGAATATATAAATCCTCAATAGATAAAATTGGAACTAAAAGTACCTAGATCTATCTAATAAATATCCTCCTAGGTTGTCCATATGACATGTCATAGAAAAAAAGCTATAGAAAAAAATTCCAAGGTGTCTCGTATACACCAGGGAAACACCAAGACCTTGAGATTTTATACCAAATGTTAAGAACCAAATATAAAAATAGAACAAAAACCTCAGAATAAGTACTCAACACCTTGAAAAAGAGATAATTTCAGATAATAATTCTATTCGAGGGGGAAACCTCCATGTACACCAAATAAATTTACAAATACAATATGATCCCAAATGGAAAGGCCTCCTTGGTATATATAGGATACTAGGAGGTACAATTACAACTAATGGACCCAATCTGACATAAATAAAATAAAAATAATAATGTTATATGCCCCAAATAAGAGGTAATGTGCCACTATTTATGGTGTAACACCATGTGTCATTCCATTGTGGAAGATAGTGGTGGGTCCACGTCTTAGAATGGGTGTCATGTTGTCATGGGGCCACATTCCTTGGGTGCCAACAAATCTCAGATCGAGTGTTTTGGGACTTTGTGAAATGAAAAATGTTGACACCCCGGTAGTCAATGTCCTGAGATCCCTAGGTCTTGCGATCATGAAGACCTAGGGACATGTGTCAATTGTGATTAAGAGTAGATATAGGGAGGATGTGGAGATCGATGTTGGGTGTAGAAAACGTCGACAATCGATGTCAAGTGAATTGCATGGGAGGTTTCATTCCAGCTTCCACGATAGAAACCACATCTACATTAGAGGATAACATGTGGTTACATGTCAGTTACAAATCAGGTGATGTGGAGCCACATGGATGCCATGTGCCAGTATGAAGACATCTAGTTAATGAAAATACTATAACTTTATGGGGGAATAACATTTTATCTGGAACTCAGAATTGGAAAAACTTATAGTTTCTGGAAATCTCTTGGAAGGAATC
>JZKD02S1787699.1:383353-404328 GCA_000966675.3 Picea glauca | reverse complement strand
ACTTCTAGAGACCTCTCAAGCTACCCACACCGCTACTAGCACTCAAGCCATTTACTACATCTTTATGTGAGTAAATGAATGCTTGTGATGCCCCTGTGTGTTATATTACCAGATGGATCATTACGTGTATAGGTTCCCACTCATTATCAAATTATGAATGCACCATAGGTATTCCATTCCAACCATTTCAATCCAGACCTCACCTCCATCAAATTGACCTCTGGAAATTCCCTCTCCCAAAAATCTGTAGTCCAACCTTCTCCCTTTGACTCCTATGGCCATACCCATTCCTTAATTGTCAGAATATTTACCACAAAAACCACCTAATTCACTGGTAATTCCTTTTCCTGTCATTTAACCTCCTCCCATATCTCATGATCCAAACAGATGTTTGAACATATGGTGTGTTTCCTATAATGAAGTGGATTCCTCCCAATCCACCACACTAGGGGATATTGAGACTATTGTTGGGTATGTATTATATTCTTTGCATGACTATCCCTAGTGTTTTCTACGTTTCATTGGCTGTGTAGGGGGGTTTGAGGGGGGAGACAACCCCTCCTATGTGGGGGTTTGGGGGCAGCGCCCATGAGAATTTTTTTTCCTTAGGAAACATGTCACATTTTTTCCTTGTTTTTTGTTTCACCTTGATTTTCAGAATGGATTTGCGGAAAGAATGAACATGAAGCTAACGGAAAAATCAAGGTGCATGCTCAATGGTGTTGGGTTAGGAAAATAATTTTGGGTAGAGGCAGTGGGTATTGCATGTTACCTGGTCAACAGATCACCCTTATCAATGTTGGATGACAAGACTCCACAAGAGGTATGGATTAGTGAGAAACATTGTCTCACACATCTCAAGGTATTTGGCTACGAAGCCTATGATCATGTTCCAAAGAAAAACATGAGTAAGGTATAAAAGAAGGCTGAAAAGTGTATCTTTATTGTGTATAAATATTCTCTCAAAGGTTATATGATTTGGAACCCAGAAACTAAGAAGGTAGCATATAGCCGAGATGTGGTATTTACAGAATTGAAGGATGTTGTTAAACATGAAGTCCTACCAAGTAAGGAAGAACCAAATAAAATAGAGTTTGATTTAAAGGATGGTGAATCAGACTCTACAAAAGAACATGAATAATAAGAAGAATATGACCATACTCGAGTATTGAATAGATTGGTTCGAGAAACAAGGCTACCATAAAGGTATAGTCCATCCAATTTATGTTCAAATTTGTATTTGTCTATTATTGATGATGATCCTAAAAATGGCAGGGAGGCAGTGGATTCAGAGGATGGAAAGCTCTGGCAAAAATCCATGTATGAAGAAATGGAATCCTTGGATAAGAATGAGGCTTGGGATCTAGTGTATTTGACGAATGGAAGAAATCCCATTGGTAGGAAATGGTTATTTAAAAAGAAGTTAAATGTAGAAGGCAAAGTGGAGAAATACAAAGCTCTGTTAGTTGCAAAAGGTTATTCCCAGGTTAAGGGAATTGATTTTGGTGAGATTCTTTCTCCTTTTTCCAAGTTAACTTTTATAATATTTATGTTATTTTTTGTTGCTTCATTTTATGTTGAAGTAGAACAAACGGATGTGAAGACAACATTTGTACATGTGGATCTGGTAGAAGAAATCTATATGAAGCAGCCAGAAGGATTTTTTGTGATGGAAAAGAAGGAGCTAGTATGCAAGATGAAAAAGTACTTGTATGGTTTAAAACAATAACCAAGGATGTGGTATCAAAATTTTGATATTTATATGTTGGGACTTGGCTTCAAAAGAAGAAAAGACAATCGTTGTGTGTATTTTAAATTAATCGTTGATGATTTGATTTATTTGGTCTTGTATGTGGATGGCATGTTGTTGATAGGAAAAAACAAGGAGATTATGCAGGATGTGAAAACTCAGTTGTCCTCTAAATTTGACATGAACTATCTCGGTGCTTCAAATTTCATTTTCGGCATGGAAGTTAAAAGAGATCAGAAAAAGAGGAAACTTTGGTTAAATTAGAGAAAATATGTTGAGACAATATTGTAGAGGTTTAATATGCAGGAATGTAAACCAGTCAACATCCCTATTCTTGTTGGTGTAAATTTATTTGTGGATCAATGTCCCAAGGCATAGGAAGAGGAGGATGACATGTCTCATGTTCCATATGCGAGTGTAGTTGCTAGTTTGATGTCTATAATGGTTTGTACTAGAACAAACATTGCACATGCAGTGGGAGTTTTGAGAAGGTATATGTCAAAATCAGGGAAGGAGCATTGGACAATAGTAAAAATGGTTTCTAGGTATTTGCATGGCACTACTAGCTATGGATTGTGGTACCAAGGAAGACTAGGATTAGATAGAGTGTTGGGCATACATGGCTTTGTCGATCTAGACTGGGATTGATATCTAGATCGTAGGAGATCTACAAGTGAGTATGTGTTTAATCTATTTGGAGGAGAAATCAGTTGGATGAGAAAAAGACAAGTTGTAGTGGCACTTTCAAATACATAAGTTGAATACATGGCATCCACTCATGCAAGTAAGGAAGCAATATGGTTTAAAGATTGTGTTAAGGTATTGGGTTGGTACAACAAGATGTAAGGATAGATTGTGATAGTCATAGTGCAATTTTTCTAGCGAAGAACCCGACTTATCATTCAAATAGAAAGCATATTGATATTCAATATCACTTTGTGAGAGACATGTTTGAAGAAAAGAAAGTGTTGCAAATGAAGGTGGACACTTTGAAGAATATTGCATATTCATTAACAAAATCTGTGAGCACTAGGAATCTCTCTTGGTGTAGAGAATCCATGGGTATTGTTGCCATGGATTTTTGACTATGTAACCATGTAACCCCCTGTATGCAAAGAAACGAACAAGTGGGAGAATGTTCAGTATGCGTTATATTCTTTGCATGACTAGCTCTAGTGCCTGCTACATTGCGTCGGGTGTGAAGGGGGATTTGAGGGCGGGACACTAGCCCCCCTGTTCAACAATTGTACTGGGGAAATATCCCCCTACACGAGTGTTCAGGGAAGCACCCATGAGAATTTTTTTCCCTCGGGAAATGTGTCACATTTTTGCCTCGTTTTTTGTGTCACCTCGATTTTTGTGTCCTTTGTTGGGTGTTTTTTTGGCAAATGGTTTTTGCCGATGTTTTTTTATTTCCAGTTAAGGAATTAGGCTTTTTTACTAATACAGGTCATTGGGTTAGGTTTTTGGATGTCGTTGGCTCCTATATGTATATTGTATTGTAAACAATGTATCACTATGAATGAATATAGAATATGTTGGTTTTCTAGGTTTGGGTTTCCAGGGGAGAAATCTCTATGTAATGTGTGTATTTTCCATTGTATATTTTATGTTATTTTATTGAAAATCCATTTGTAGTAAAATATTGTACAAGGTTAAAATTTGCATTAGCCTGCACGAACGAAAGGTGTTGTAATTTCAAGGATATATCAACTTCCATAATTTAAAAAAAAATATGTAAAATTAATAATATAAATTTTGAAAAAATACACCACACTAGAACAACAGGTTCTCAACAATTATACAAGTTTTTGTTAGGAAATTACATCCTTAAGTTACTCAACACTTGCATGAATGAAAACATATACCTTATATTTTGCTAGAAAAATAACATACTGCTCTTAGAAAAATTCAATTTTCACATATTTATTCACAATTTCTATAAATAAAATTTTTATATTCAAAATTATTATTCAATTTCCTACATTTCATCTTTTTATACCATATTCAAATTCCATTGTAAAAGAACATTGAATAATCCCTCCAAGTTAATATATTGTTGTTTTTTCATGTTTGTAGTGCCACTAACGCCTCTCATGAGAGATCATCATTAAGCTTACTCTCACCTTGTATTGTTTTAGTCCCATCAAAGACTTGGAACATTACCATTTTTTTTAGTTTGACTACAATTTTTTTTGCATTGATAAAAAAATTGATGATGTTTTCCAAAATTTGATTATAAAAATATATAATTTGAAACAATAAGAAAAACAATTATTAATAGTTTGATTAGATGGATATCAATTAAATAAACTTAAATAACTCAACAAAATGAAGGTCGATAACATTAACTAATTGAAGATATCAATCAGACTTTTAAATGTAAAAAATAATACTTTACATTTAAACAAGAAAGAGTAAAAGGCCATTAGAGAATTACTTTAGCCACCATATAGTTAATGAATATATTAATAGTATTAGTTAATAATTTTTTAATAAAAAAAAATAACAGAAAGTTTTATTTATAAATGGCGTGCATGCAAGCGAGAGAGTTACATCCAAATTCCTGTCTCAGAAAGTATTTCAGGGGTTGAGAATTCATCCAGAAAATCTTTAATGCCTGATTACGAAACATGCTTTCCCTTCTAACTTTTGATACAATTAGTCTCCTGAAATATAGATTTTCAAAAAATCCTATGCCTATAGACAGAGAAAAAAACTTCTACTCTCGTGAACTTATGATAACATGCTTTGTGCCCTTAAGGCTACGTCTTCGGAGGTGGCTATTTTATCTTCAAATATTCCCAAATTCCTGGACAACCAAACACGCTAACACACGAAATTTGGAAGAGCACTCCATATTTGCTTGAATTGCACTTTACCTTTTATGGATCCGGAGTAAGAGAAGGCCCATTTATCAAAAAAATGTTTCATTTTACTCGGCCATTTTGGGCAACAAACAATTTATTGATAAATTCACCAATTGTTAAAAAATTATTTTACCCACTTAACTTTGTTAAGTGGTATAATTAATGGTATTAAATAACAACTCCCCAATAACTTGATGGTGAATTATTAACATTTTTAATTAACAATTTTTAAGTAACTTACAGACTAATCATTACTTTACAAATTTAAATATACTAATTAATAAGTTATGCATTTTCATGATTACAACTACCAACTCTCAACATACTAATGAGTCTATACACAACATACTCTCCTCTCTCCTTTTAATAAAACTTTATCCGAAATTTATGTCTAATCTTGTTAGCGACCAAAATGTAATGGACTTTTGAAAGTGTTTTTATCTCTCTTTATTGCTTTCTTCAGTCTTTTGGCCAGTGTCCTAACCTCCAGGTTCTTCATCAAGTTCTTGTTCATCACTTTTTCCCAGAATCCTTTGGATTTTCCCTCTTGACCTGCGATACAAAAATCCACATAAATTGTTAAAGCCTTAGTTTATGTTTTGGGTCTTCATATATATATATATATATATATGTTTTTGTATTAAGTGGTGTGTGCATGTACTAGTGAATACCTTACTTTAGGTTCACATGCACATAGCACACATCATATCAAAGTTTATCAAGTTATATGTTAAATCCTACATATCAACTACATATGCCAAAGTCAAGTCACAAGCCACGAGCATTCTAAGACTAAGACAAACTCCAATTCATGACAAAGCGCTTATACCTAAGCCACAAGTAGACATATAGGTCAATACACGAGTCAAAAATACATATCAAAACCCAATCCATATGTCAAGCTGCAGGTTACATAATATAACGCAGAGTCCTGATCCACGTGCCAAGTTGATAGGTCAACCAAGCCACGAGTCAAATTTTACATTATTTCATTCTATTTGGAAAAAGACTACGGTTAGAAATGATCAGAGGTTCTCTTTGCAAAATACACAGAATCTTTTAGCAGGTATGTGCAGTGAAAATATCTTCACTGATAGAGTTTTGAGATCGGATCTTACTGCCAATTATGAATCAAGATAGTTCGCAACAGACTACGATTTTATGTCACAATTTGAGCTATGTTGGATGACCAGGAATATTGTTGTCTTATTGGAGGTCTGTCAATGAAACGCATCTGACAGAGATACCCATTGATGCGTAGGTGCTTGATGTTGGAGCAGCGAAGACCCTGAACAAAAATATTTCCTTATGCTCATTTAAAAAAAAATAGGTCATGACTTAGAGCTAGGTGAAAGATGCCAGATAACTTTCAAATCAGGCTTTCCTATTTTGAGCAAGCATCAGAATAAAGCACAAAGTTTGTACTGTCCATTGGGTAGCTATAAGCAATCTCGGAGACGAGGAATCTCTTTTGTTCTGTGGTAAGATCTATCACTTCAGGATGGGAAAGAAAAAATAACTACACTAGTCACTAGAAGTCATGGGTTGTATGATGATTCATGCAATCCAATGGTCTCATCAAATATGCTAGCAGGAATTTATCATATATCTTCAATTCAAATCAATTCAAATTTGAATTTATATGTAAGAAATTTGAATTTCTAAGGAAAAACAATGTATGGTAATCAACAACAACATCTTGTTTGAGATGGAAGTTTCTAAAATTTATTTCGATGCTTTACCAAAGAAATCACCTTTAGGAATTTTCAAAACTGTGCTTTTGGAAACTTACACGGGTTTCAAAAACGACTCCTTAGCCACCAAAAACAGAGCTTTTGGTGGCTTACTCACCATAAATTTTGGCCTCTAAACCATCGAAAACGTAGAGACTAGCAGAACACTCGTCTTTTTGCTCAAATCAAGCATTTTTGTTTCCAGATTATATGGGGATGGTTTCTTATGAAAAATAAGAATTAATGGAATATAGATTAACCTCCCTTTCCAGTTTTTTAAGCAGATATAAAGAGAAATAGGTTAAGGGTCCTTTCTATTTTTGGCCAAGATATTACCCAACTGTCAAAGAAAAGATTTCAAGTTCCCTTGTCATCACTCCACAAGTTATTGAATACTATGAAGATGATTGCAGCTGTCGAAGATTGTTGAAGATTTATGATAAGGGTTTGACCCTTAAGATTGGTTTATTTCCTAAATTTGTGAAACTGTTTTGATTTTCTATTATTAGTATATTCAGATCCAGTTTCTTAGGATATGGAAATGCTTTGTAAAAGCTATAAATCTTATGTCTTCTAGGAGGAATGAAGAGGGAAAACACTCTGAGGACTACAATTCAGCTTTGGATACTTGTGGCCATATTTCATTAAAGACATTGATGGATTCATCTTGACACATAAACTTCTTTCACTATGTTCGTTTAGTTTTTCATCTTCCGTCTTTTCTATGTTTATGTGTAACTCGTATGCAGTGTTTTATGTATATCTAATGACAGATGACTATCATCTCATCTCTTCATCATTATATTAATCTTGTATGCATTAGTTTTTCTAATGACATATGATTGTCACCTCATCTCTTCGTTCATAAACTTAGCTTATAAACATTTTCTTCCTATTGTAATTAGTCACTCACATGTATAGTCTTGTGTATATGATTTTACTAATATAATACTCAATTCTTATTGCTTTCACACCTTTGATTTAAGCCTTCTGAGAAATATAGTAGAAATCCTTTCGTCTTCGAGTGGATTCATGTGTTTCTGAGTGGATGTGAGAATATTTAGTAATCCGACTTGATCCTTTTTTCCCATACATTATTGATCTATTTAAGTTACCAGGATCATTCCCTTTATATTTAGGGAAGGACTCCTAGAGTGATAACAAATTGGCGTTGTTGTTGGGAAATGGAAGTGAAGCTAGGTTCCCTGGGAAGAACGGCATAGATCTAAATTTTGATGGCAGACAAAAGGAGGACACAAAATTTCCTGTATCATCTTCCTGAGGACTCCATGATTAAAGACTCCATTGGGAAGGATCTGATTGATAGAAGATGAAGAGGCTAAATTTCAAATCCAGGTATCAGTTCATTAGTCTGCTTCATGAAATTTTGTTGTTCTTTATTAGTTCTTTCATGCTATTCCATTTGCATGTAAAAAGAATCATTTTCTATTTTGTATATTCAGAAAATCACTATCCTTCTTATATATATCTAACCTTAGAAGAGGAAATTTTGTAGCCCTATATTGTAGATGTTGATTCAATATCCTCATCACAGTCTATTCCTAAAAATGAGTCTTGCATTCCAATTCCTCTTGGATCTGATCACTCTTCTGATTTCGTTGAAATTGAAATTGATTCTAAACTTGTCTAGACCTGAACACCTTTTTGCAATACTGTTGAACCTTTTCATGAACCTATTAACTATCATAATCAACCCTCTGCTTTTGAAATTAAGATCAGGATGAAGATGTTCAAGCCTTTAAGGATTCCCTATCTCCTTCATCCTTATCGTCTTGACGGTTATGAATATATTCCCCGATTTTCTGGAGAGAATCAAGTTTCGGCTGAGAGGCACTTGGGATCCTTTGAGTATTTTGTTGATCGTTTTCAGATTGTTCATGAAGATGTCATCATGAGATTGTTCTCTAAATCTTTAATCAAAGATGTTGCTACATGGTTAAAGGTTTTGAGAGAAAAATATATTGGCTCTTGGATTGAATTCTTTAATGTTTTTGTGAAGTATTGGGGTGAGTATAGATCACTAGATTCATACCTTGCTGATTTTATGCTTTGAAGAGAGAGTCGAGTGAAGATTTTCCTGTTTTCAATTGAACGTTTTACTAGATGTATCATGACATGCCTTTGGAGATACGACCTATAGAAACTTCTGCCATGATGTATTATGTTATGGCTGAGCATTCATATTTAGTCCTTCTCTTGTTAGAAAGGAAGTCTTCATCTTTAGTACAATTGTTTGAAGATGTAGAAGGAGTGGAGGAGAACATCTGTGCCTCTAGGAGGATCCGAGGTCAAAACTTCTTTGAAAATATGCAAGCACATGAGCAAGCACAATGTCAATACACTTCATATTTTGAGCAGGAAAGTAATGAGTTTGAAACAGATTTGGAACAACAACGAGTATGTGAGTTTATTTTAGATTCAGGTCAAAATTGTTCAATATTTGTTGAGTACTCTAAAGACAGGTTACTGAAGTTTATGATCAGTTTGTAAACTGGGATGAGTCTATGATAACAGAAGATTGCATAGGCAATTATATGTTTTTAACTGATCCTTATTCCTATGATTTTAAAATTGTTTTATCATCATCTTTTGATCGCTTTTCTGAAAAGGAAGTTGTAATGATTGATGATCAGGATCTGATTATAAGAGAACTAGAAGGTGATCGGTTTTTCAGCAGAGAAACAATCATGGTTGAGCAAAAGGATTCCATAGATGTGCAGTTGATTCCTGAGGATCAACATGTTTCTGGTCTTCCTTTCAAGGATCCAGTGATAGTATTCACGGAGTCATACTTTTCAGAGAGATTGAAAGTTTCATATTTCTTTAGCTCACCAATGTTTTGAGGTGATTATGATTTCCAGAAATAGTTCTTATTACTGTTTTTACATTTTAGAACTCAATTGTGGATCGGTGACCGAGGTAAGATTTATTTAGTATTAAAGTTGTTTGAATGGTTGTTATGGAAGTCAACATTCACTTAACCAATTGCAAAACTGGTTAGAGTAGAGTAGGGTAAAAAACAAGCTCGCTTCCCGAGCATTTCATTTCTTTCATTTTGCAGCAGAAATAACAGTTAGCTTGGTTGAATAAGTAGATTTGACTATAGGTTTTCAGAGGATCAGTTGAACAATCTAAATGACTCCATAGCCCAATGGTGAAGGCAACTGGAACTACTAGGTTCTTGGAGCCTCGCAGGGAGGTCTCCATCCCAATTGGAGCAAGATGTTAGCGACCAAAATGTAATGGAATTTTGAAAGCCTTGTTATCTCTCTTTATTGCTTTCTTAAGTCTTTTGGCCAATGTTTTAACCTCCATTTTCTTCATCAAGTTCTTGTTAATCACTTTTTCCTAGCATCGTTTGGCTTTTCCCTCTTGACCTGTGATACAAAAATCCAAATAAATTGTTAAAGCCTTAGTTTATGTTTTGGGTCTTCACATATATTTGGTGTATATATATATATATATGGTTTTGTATTAAGTGGTGTGTGCATGTACTAGTGAATACCTTACTTTAGGTTCACATGCACATAGCACACATCATATCAAAGTTTATTAAGTTATATGTTAAATCGTACATATCAACTACATATGCCAAAGTCAAGTCACAAGCCATGAGCATTCTAATCCTAAGCCAAACTCATGACAAAGCACATATACCTAAGCCACAAGTCAACATATAGGTCAATCCACGAGTCAAAACTACATATCAAAACCCAAGCCATATGTCAAGCTACATGTTATATCTTATAACGCACAGTCCCGATACGCATGCCAAGTTGACAGGTCAACCAAGCCACGAGTCAAATCTTACATTACTTCATTCTATTTGGAAAAATCCTATGCTTAGAAATGATCAGAGGTTCTCTTCGCAAAATACCCAGAAGCTTGTATCAGGTATGTGCGGTGAAAATATCTTCACTGGCGGAGTTTTGAGATCGGATCTTACTGCCAATTATGAATCAAGATTGTTCACTCTAGACTATGATTTTCTGCTAAAATTTGAGCTATGTTGGACGACCAGGAATATTGTTGTCTTATTCGAGGTATGTCAATGAAACGCATATGACAGAGATACCCATTGCCACGTAGTTTCTGGATGTTGGAGCAGCGAAGGCCCTAAACGAAAATATTTTCTTATGCTCATTTAAAAAACATTAGGTCATGACTTAGAGCCAGGTGAAAACTACCAGATAACTTTCAAATCACGCTTTCCTATTTTGAGCAAGCATTACAATGAAGCAGAAAGTTTGTATTTTCCATTGGGCAGCTATAATCAATCTGGGAGAACAAGAATCTCTTTCGTTCTGGGGTAAGATCTAGCACTTCAGGATGGGAAAGCAAAACTAACTACACTAGTCACTGGAAGTCATGGGCTATATGATGGTTCGTGCGATCCAATGGTCTCATAAAATATGCTAGAAATAATTTATCATATATCTTCAATTCAAATCAATGCAAATTTGAATTTCTATGTAAGAAATTTGAATTTCTAAGGAAAAACAAAGTATAGTAATAAACAACAACATATTTTCTGAGATGGAAGTTCCTAAAATTTATTTGGATGCTTTACCAAAGAAATCACCTTTTGCAATTTTCAAAACTATTATTTTCGCATCTTACAAGGGTTTCAAAAATGACTCCTTAGCCATCGAAAAAAGAGCTTTTGGTGGCTTACTCACCATATATTTTGGCCTCTAAGCCACCAAAAATGCAGAGACTGGCAGAACACTCCTCTTTTTTCTTAGATCAATCACTGTTGTTTCTAGATTATATGGGGATGGTTTCTTATGGAAAATAAAAATTAATGGAATACAAATTAACCTCCCTTTCCAGTTTTTGAAGCAGATATAAAGAGAAAGAGGTTAAGGGGCCTTTCTATTTTTGGCCAAGATATTGCCCAGGTGTTAAAGAAAAGATTTCAAGTTGCCTTGTCATCACTCCAAAAGTTATTGAAGTCTATGAAGATCATTGCAGTTGTCCAGGATTGTTGAAGATTTATTGATAAGGGTTTGACCCTTAAGATAGGTTTATTTTCTAAATCTGTGAAACTGTTTTGATTTTATATTATTAGTATATTCAGATCCAGTTTTTTAGGATCTGAAACTGCTTTGTAAAAGCTATAAAGATTATGTCTTCTAGGAGGAATGAAGAGGGAAAAGAGTCTGAGGATTGTCATTCAACTTTGGAGACTTGTATCCATATTTCATTAAAGACATTGATGGATTCATCTTGACACAAAAACTTCTTTCTCTATGTTTGTTCAATTTTTCATCTTCCATCTTTTTTATGTTTATGACTAACTCATATGCAATGTTTTATGTATATTTGATGACAAGTTACTATCATCTCATCTCTTCATCGATATATTAAGCTGGTATGCATTAGTTTTTCTAATGACAGATGACTGCCACCTCATATCTTCATTGATAAACTTAGCTTATAAACATTTTCTGCCTGTTGTAATTAGTCATTCACATGTATAGTCTTGTGTATGTGATCCTACTGATATAATAAGAAATTCTTCTTGATTTCACACCTTTGATTTAAGCGTTCTGAGCAGTATCATAGAAATCCTTTCGTCTTCAAGTGGATTCATGTGTTTCTGAGTGGATGTGAGCATAGTTAGTCATCCGACTTGATCCTTTTTTCCCATACATTATTGATCTATTTAAGTTACTAGGCTCATTCTCTTTACAGTCAGGGAAGGACTCCTGGAGTGATAACAAATATTATTAATAAAAATATATAAATTGGAATGATTAACAAAAATAATAATTAATGACTTGATTAAATCAATATCTTTTAAAGAAATTTGAATGATTAAACAAAATGAAATCTCTTATGGAAGAAAGAGCCAAAACATTATGTTTTAGACATAAAGTGATTGGATAGTTTATCTTATCCATGATACTAACAACTATATTTATCTATGGATTCACACCTAATTGGTCCATGGTATCTATTTGAAGAGTATAGAGGGTCATTTACTATAATTAATCGTGAAATTTTCATACTTCAATTNTATGTCTAATCTTGTTAGCGACCAAAATGTAATGGACTTTTGAAAGTGTTTTTATCTCTCTTTATTGCTTTCTTCAGTCTTTTGGCCAGTGTCCTAACCTCCAGGTTCTTCATCAAGTTCTTGTTCATCACTTTTTCCCAGAATCCTTTGGATTTTCCCTCTTGACCTGCGATACAAAAATCCACATAAATTGTTAAAGCCTTAGTTTATGTTTTGGGTCTTCATATATATATATATATATATATGTTTTTGTATTAAGTGGTGTGTGCATGTACTAGTGAATACCTTACTTTAGGTTCACATGCACATAGCACACATCATATCAAAGTTTATCAAGTTATATGTTAAATCCTACATATCAACTACATATGCCAAAGTCAAGTCACAAGCCACGAGCATTCTAAGACTAAGACAAACTCCAATTCATGACAAAGCGCTTATACCTAAGCCACAAGTAGACATATAGGTCAATACACGAGTCAAAAATACATATCAAAACCCAATCCATATGTCAAGCTGCAGGTTACATAATATAACGCAGAGTCCTGATCCACGTGCCAAGTTGATAGGTCAACCAAGCCACGAGTCAAATTTTACATTATTTCATTCTATTTGGAAAAAGCCTATGGTTAGAAATGATCGGAGGTTCTCTTTGCAAAATACCCAGAATCTTTTAGCAGGTATGTGCAGTGAAAATATCTGCACTGACGGAGTTTTGAGATCGGATCTTACTGTCAATTATGAATCAAGATCGTTCGCGACAGACTACGATTTTTTGTCACAATTTGAGCTATGTTGGATGACCAGGAATATTGTTGTCTTATTGGAGGTCTGTCAATGAAATGCATCTGACAAAGATACCCATTGGTGCGTAGGTGCTTGATGTTGGAGCAGCGAAGACCCTGAACGAAAATCTTGCCTTATGCTCATTTAAAAAAAAATAGGTCATGACTTAGAGCTAGGTGAAAGATGCCAGATAACTTTCAAATCAGGCTTTTCTATTTTGAGCAAGCATCAGAATGAAGCACAAAGTTTGTATTGTCCATTGGGTAGCTATAAGCAATCTGGGAGACGAGGAATCTCTTTTGTTCTGTGGTAAGATATATCACTTCAGGATGGGAAAGAAAAAATAACTACACTAGTCACTGGAAGTCATGGGTTGTATGATGGGTCATGCAATCCAATGGTCTCATCAAATATGCTAGCAGGAATTTATCATATATCTTCAATTCAAATCAATGCAAATTTGAATTTATATGTAAGAAATTTGAATTTCTAAGGAAAACAAATGTATGGTAATCAACAACAACATCTTGTTTGAGATGGAAGTTCCTGAAATTTATTTCGATGCTTTACCAAAGAAATCACCTTTAGCAATTTTCAAAACTGTGCTTTTGGAAACTTACACGGGTTTCAAAAACGACTCCTTATCCACCAAAAACAGAGCTTTTGGTGGCTTACTCACCATAAATTTTGGCCTCTAAACCACCGAAAATGTAGAGACTAGCAGAACGCTCATCTTTTTGCTCAGATCAAGCATTTTTGTTTCCAGATTATATGGGGATGGTTTCTTATGAAAAATAAGAATTAATGGAATATAAATTAACCTCGCTTTCCAGTTTTTGAAGAAAATATAAAGAGAAAGAGGTTAAGGGTCCTTTCTATTTTTGGCCAAGATATTACCCAACTGTCAAAGAAAAGATATCAAGTTCCCTTGTCATCGCTCCACAAGTTATTTAATACTATGAAGATGATTGCAGCTGTCGAGGATTGTTGAAGATTTAGTGATAAGGGTTTGACCCTTAAGATTGGTTTAGTTCCTAAATTTGTGAAACTGTTTTGATTTTCTATTATTAGTATATTCAGATCTAGTTTCTTAGGATATGGAAATGCTTTGTAAAATCTATAAATCTTATGTCTTCTAGGAGGAATGAAGAGGGAAAACAGTCTGAGAACTACCATTCAACTTTGGATACTTGTGGCCATATTTCATTAAAGACATTGATGGATTCATCTTGACACATAAACTTCTTTCACTGTGTTTGTTTAGTTTTTCATCTTCTGTCTTTTCTATGTTTATGAGTAACTCGTATGCAGTGTTTTATGTATATCTAATGACAGATGACTATCATCTCATCTCTTCATCAATATATTAATCTTGTATGCATTAGTTTTTCTAATGACATATGATTGTCACCTCATCTCTTCATTCATAAACTTAGCTTATAAACATTTTCTTCCTATTGTAATTAGTCATTCACATGTATAGTCTTGTGTATATGGTTTTACTAATATAGTAAGCAATTCTTATTTCTTTCACACCTTTGATTTAAGCCTTCTGAGCAATATAGTAGAAAGCCTTTCATCTTTGAGTGGATTCATGTGTTTCTGAGTGGATGTGAGAATATTTAGTAATCCGACTTGATCCTTTTTTCCCATACATTATTGATCTATTTAAGTTACCAGGATCATTCCCTTTACAGTTAGGGAAGGACTCCTAGAGTGATAACAAATTGGCGTCGTTGTTGGGAAATGGAAGTGAAGCTAGGTTCCCTGGGAAGAACGACATAGATCTGAATTTTGATGGCAGACAAAAGGAGGACACAGAATTTCTTGTATCATCTTCCTAGGGACTCCATGATTAAAGACTCCATTGGGAAGGATCCGATTGATAGAAGATGAAGAGGCTAAATTTCAAATCCAGGTATCAGTTCATTAGTCTGCTTCATGAACTGTTGTTGTTCTTTATTAGTTCCTTCATGCTATTCCATTTGCATGTAAAAAGAATAATTTTTTGTTTTGTATATTCAGAAAATCACTATCCTTCTTATATATATCTAACCTTAGAAGAGGAAATCCTATAGCCCTATATTGTAGATGTTGATTCAATATCCTCATCATAGTCTATTTTTAAAAATGAGTATTGCATTCCAATTCCTCTTGGATCTGATAACTCTTATGATTTCGTTGAAATTGAAATTGATTCTAAACTTGTCTAGACCTCAACACCTTTTTGCAATATTGTTGAACCTTGTCATGAACCTGTTAACTATCATAATCAACCCTCTATTTTTGAAATTAAGATCAGGATGAAGATGTTCAAGCCTTTAAGGATTCCCTATCTCCTTGATCCTTATCATCTTGACGGTTATGAATATCTTCCCTAGTTTTCTGGAGAGAATCAAGTTTCGACTGAGAGGCACTTGGGATCCTTTGAGGATTTTGTTGATTGTTTTCAGATTGTTCATGAAGATGTCATCATGAGATTGTTCTCTAAATCTTTAATCAAAGATGTTGCTACATGGTTTAAGGTTTTGAGAGAAAATTATATTGGCTCTTGGATTGAATTCTTTAATGTTTTTGTGAAGTATTGGGGTGAGTACTGATCACTAGATTCATACCTTGCTGATTTTATGATTTGAAGAGAGAGTCGAGTGAAGCTTTTCCTTTTTTCAATCGAAGGTTTTACTGCATGTATCATGACATGCCTTTGGAGATACGACCTATAGAAACTTCTGCCATGATGTATTATGTTATGGCTGAGCATTCATATTTAGTCCTTCTCTTGTTAGAAAGGCAGTCTTCATCTTTAGTACAATTGTTTGAAGATGTAGAAGGAGTGGAGGAGAACATCTGTGCCTCCAGGAGGATCCGAGGTCGAAACTTCTTTGAAAATATGCAAGCACATGAGCAAGCACAATTTCAATACACTTCATATTTTGAGTAGGAAAGTAATGAGTTTGAAGTAGATTTGGAACAACAGTGAGTATGTGAGTTTATTTTAGATTCAGGTCAGAATTCTTCAATATTTGTTAAGTACTCTAAAGATAGGTATGCATGTGAAGTTTATGATCAGTTTGTAAACTGGGATGAGCCTATGATAACTGAAGATTGCATAGGCAATTATATGTTTTTAACTGATCCTTATTCCTATGATTTAAAAAAAAAATTATCATCATCTTTTGATCGCTTTTCTAAAAAGGAAGTTGTAATGATTGATGATCAAGATCTGATTATAACAGAACAAGAAGGTGATTGGTTTTTCAGCAGAGGAACAATCATGGTTGAGAAACAAGATTCCATAGATGTGCCGTTGATTCTTGAGGATCAACATGTTTCTGGTCTTCCTTTTAAGGATCTAGTGCTAGTATTCATGGAGTCATACTTTTCAGAGAGATTGAAAGTTTCATATTTCTTTAGCTCAACAATGTTTTCAGGTGATTATGATTTCTGGAAAGAGTTCTTATTACTGTTTTTACATTTTAGAACTCAATTGTGGATTAGTGACAGAGGTAAGATTTATTTAGTATTAAAGTTGGTTGAATGGTTGTTATGGAAGTTAACATTCACTTAACCAATTGCAAAACTGTTAGAGTAGAGTAGGGTAAAAAATAAGCTCGTTGCTTGAGCATTTCGTTTCTTTCATTTTGCAGTAGAAATAACAGTTAGCTTGTTTGAATAAGCAGATTCGATTATAGGTTTTCAGAGGATCCGTTGCACAAGCTAAATGACTCCATAGCCCATTGGAGAAGGCGACTTGAACTATTAGGTTCTTGGAGCCTCCCATGGAGGTCTCCATCCCAATTGGAGCAAGATGTTAGCGACCAAAATGTAATGGAATTTTGAAAGCCTTTTTATCTCTCTTTATTGCTTTCTTAAGTATTTTGGCCAATGTTTTAACCTCCATTTTCTTCATCAAGTTCTTGTTAATCACTTTTTCCTAGCATCCTTTGGATTTTCCCTCTTGACCTGTGATACAAAAATCCAAATAAATTGTTAAAGCCTTAGTTTATGTTTTGGGTCTTCACATATATATATGGTTTTGTATTAAGTGGTGTGTGCATGTACTAGTGAATACCTTACTTTAGGTTCACATGCACATAGAACAAACCATATCAAAGTTTATCAAGTTATATGTTAAATCGTACATATCAACTACATATGCCAAAGTCAAGTCACAAGCCATGACCATTCTAATCCTAAGCCAAACTCTGAGTCATGACAAAGCACATATACCTGAGCCACAAGTTGACATATAGGTCAATCCACGAGTCAAAACTACATATCAAAACCCAAGCCATATGTCAAGCTACAGGTTCTATCATATAATGCACAGTCCCGATACGCATGCCAAGTTGACAGGTAAACCAAGCCACGAGTCAAATTTTACATTACTTCATTCTATTTGGAAAAATTCTATGGTTAGAAATGATCGGAGGTTCTCTTCGCAAAAGACCCATAAGCTTGTATCAGGTATGTGCGGTGAAAATATCTTCACTGGCAGAGTTTTGAGATCGGATCTTACTACCAATTATGAATCAAGATTGTTCACTCTAGACTATGATTTTCTGCTAGAATTTGAGCTATGTTGGACGACCAGAAATATTGTTGTCTTATTGGAGGTATGTCAATGAAACGCATCTGACAAAGATACCCATTACGACGTAGTTTCTTGATGTTGGAGCAGTGAAGGCCCTAAACGAAAATATTTTCTTATGCTCATTTAAAAAACATTAGTTCATGACTTAGAGCCAGGTGAAAACTACCAGATAACTTTCAAAACATGCTTTCCTATTTTGAGCAAGCATCACAATGAAGTAGAAAGTTTGTATTGTCCATTGGGCAGCTATAATCATTCTGGGAGAACAAGAATCTCTTTTGTTCTCGGGTAAGATCTAGCACTTCAGTATGGTTCGTCACTGGAATTCATGGGCTATATGATGGTTCGTGCAATCCAATGGTCTCATAAAATATGCTAGAAAGAATTTATCATATATCTTCAATTCAAATCAATGCAAATTTTAATTTCTATGTAAGAAATTTGAATTTCTAAGGCAAAACAAAGTATGGTAATAAACAACAGCATATTTTCTAAGATGGAAGTTCCAAAAGTTTATTTGGATGCTTTACCAAAGAAATCTCCTTTTGCAATTTTCAAAACTATGCTTTTGGAATCTTACAAGGGTTTCAAAAACGACTCCTTAGCTACCAAAAACAGAGCTTTTGGTGGCTTACTCACCATATATTTTGAACTCTAAGCCACCAAAAATGTAGAGACTGGCAGAACACTCCTCTTTTTGCTTAGATCAATCATTGTTGTTTCTAGATTATATGGGGATGGTTTCTTATGAAAAATAGAAATTAATGGAATACAGATTAACCTCCCTTTCCAGTTTTTGAAGCAGATATAAAGAGAAAGAGGTTAAGGGGCCTTTCTATTTTTGTCCAAGATATTGCCTAGGTGTCAAAGAAAAGATTTCAAGTTGCCTTGTCATCACTCCAAAAGTTATTGAAGACTATGAAGATCATTGCAGTTGTCGAGGATTGTTGAAGATTTATTGATAAGGGTTTGACCCTTAAGATAGGTTTATTTTCTAAATTTGTGAAACTGTTTTGATTTTCTATTATTAGTGTATTCAGATCCAGTTTCTTAGGATCTGGAACTGCTTTGTAAAAGCTATAAATATTATGTCTTCTAGGAGGAATGAAGAGGGAAAACAGTCTGAGGATTGCCATTCAACTTTGGAAACTTGTATCCATATTTCATTAAAGACATTAATGGATTCATCTTGACACAAAAACTTCTTTCTCTATGTTTGTTCAATTTTTCATCTTCCATCTTTTTTATGTTCATGAGTAACTCGTATGCAGTGTTTTATGTATATTTGATGACAAATTACTATCATCTTATCTCTTCATCGATATATTAAGCTGGTATGCATTAGTTTTTCTAATGACAGATGACTTCCACCTCATCTCTTCATTGATAAACTTAGCTTATAAACATTTTCTGCCTGTTGTAATTAGTCATTCACATGTATAGTCTTGTGTATGTGATCCTACTGATATAATAAGAAATTCTTCTTGATTTCACACCTTTGATTTAAGCGTTCTGAGCAGTATCATAGAAATCCTTTCGTCTTCAAGTGGATTCATGTGTTTCTGAGTGGATGTGAGCATAGTTAGTCATCCGACTTGATCCTTTTTTCCCATACATTATTGATCTATTTAAGTTACTAGGCTCATTCTCTTTACAGTCAGGGAAGGACTCCTGGAGTGATAACAAATATTATTAATAAAAATATATAAATTGGAATGATTAACAAAAATAATAATTAATGACTTGATTAAATCAATATCTTTTAAAGAAATTTGAATGATTAAACAAAATGAAATCTCTTATGGAAGAAAGAGCCAAAACATTATGTTTTAGACATAAAGTGATTGGATAGTTTATCTTATCCATGATACTAACAACTATATTTATCTATGGATTCACACCTAATTGGTCCATGGTATCTATTTGAAGAGTATAGAGGGTCATTTACTATAATTAATCGTGAAATTTTCATACTTCAATTATTTTCTTTTTGGATTAATGCATTGCCTCAATTGACCAGTTTGGTTGGAGCTATGTACCATTTCCCTTTGTATAGTTTTAGCCATGTAGTACAACCATTTGACAAACTTTAACTAAAAAACATTGAATTTGTAGACTTTTTAACTTAAAAAAATCTATTTAAACATTCAAAATTATTATTTATCAAATAATATTCTTAATATTTATATTTATATTTCTCCGTAATTTTTAAAATAACCCTCATTAGTCCAAAATTATAATTTCTCAAATATAGGAATACTCATATTTATATTTATATTTTTCTGAAAAGAATGGTGAATTTTCAAATTGATAGATGATTATTTAATATTTAAGGATTGGTGCTACAATAAGAAACATGAAATAGTAACACATAAATGACTTATCATTAAATTCCTCTTTGTAGAATGTGAAATTCAATTAGGGTTGGAGCATCTCAATGTGTGAGAACTATTTAGGTCATTTGAGGGTTTAGGAGATTAAGCTCATAAAAAGGATTCTATGAGATGAAAATAGGTGTATTGTTCATCTCACTGGTATGGAGGATTGCAAGGGGTCTTGCGATTATTCACAAGACTCGAAGGAATTAGGCTATGCTACCATTCATAAGTCTTGTTATGTTACTCATTAAAAACTTGGCAAGAACTAGAAGGAAACTCATAACAATGGCTCTGCACCAGTAACAGATGGTAACCAGACTAAGTAACTACCGGTTTCTACTCATTCATGACAAAACTCCCTCACCCACAAGTTGAAAGCCTCGAAATGATATCTCCAATGTCTTTTCTCTAAGGCCTCTAGCACGAGAGTGGCCCATCATAATCATTCTCAGATTAATCTTAGCATCCCCCCCTCTATCATTCTCATATTAATCTTAGCATCCCCCCTTCACATTCTCCCTCCCCCCCTCTATCACCCTATGTCCTCTTTGTCTCTCTATATCTTTGTTCTCTCTCTCTATCTCCATATTTATTGCTTTATATATTCTCCCCCTTTCCCCTCTCTCCTAATTTCCCTCTCTCTTTCTCTTCCCTACTCTACCACCACCCCTTTCCCTCTCTCTTTCTTTACCAATACCTCCCTCCCTATCTCTCTAACCCATCCCTCTCTCTAACTTTCTCACTTTCTCACTCACTTTCTATCTCCCCCTATCCACCTCTCTGTCCCCTCTCTCCCTCTTTCCCTCTATCCCTCCCTACCT
>JZKD02S1787699.1:361343-373951 GCA_000966675.3 Picea glauca | reverse complement strand
GATGAGAGAGGGAGACAAGTGAGGGAGGTAGTGTAACATTCCCTTGGCCAACCTCAGGCTGAAGTGTGCCACTCTAGAGAAAGCACTCTTGCTCTGAAAGGTGCTAAACTGCAGCTACAACACTCTGAGAATTCTAGTCAGAGGAAGTGTGCCACTTAAGTATATTTATATTACATTTGAAATTGGATTCAGTCAAGGGATATTACAATCCCCTCCCCTTATTTATGCACTGTCCTTAGTGCATCATACACCCATATATAATAGAGTTTCAAAAATCTTCAAAAAGATGCAACTATTCTCTCCGCATTGCATCTTCATGCTTCAAAGTAGCATCCTTAGGACCGTACCAGGTCCATTGAACCTTTACAAGCCCTATGGCTCGGTTTCAGAGCTGCTTAACTTTTCGGTCCAAAATGCGCACCGGATGCACTTGAAAAACAACTTCTTGCTCCACCTGAATCACATTCCAATCAATAACATGATTAGCATTGGTTATATATTTCTTTAGCAATGATACATGGAAGAGATTATGAATAGACATAGATGCAGGAAATGAAATCATATAAGAAATTGGACCAATCCTCTCCAAGATTTCAAAAGGCCCACAAAATCTAGCTACCAACTTGGTGCAACTTCCAAACTTTAGGGAACTCCTGTTAGCTTTCACTTTCAAGAAAACATGATCACCCACTTTGAATTCTCTGTGGGTTCTATTCTTATTTGCATAACTTTTCTGTCTGTCTTGGGTAGCTTTTAAATTCTACTTAATTTTTATCATCTGGTCCTCCATATCCCTGAGCAACTCTGGCCCAACTACTATCCTATTATCAGTATTATCGCAACTCACTGGAGTATTTCACTTTCTACTGTGAAGTGCTTCAAATGGGCTCATCTTTAATGATGGTTGATACACATTGTTGTACGCGAATTCTACCAAGTGTAGGTAGTCTTTCCATTTCGATGTTTTTTCCATCACATACATTCTTAGTGTATCTTCTATCACCATGTTCACTCTTTCTGTCTGTCCATCAGAATCAGGATGATAAGTTGTACTAAAGGTCATATTAGTTCTGAATCTTTTGAACAATACTTTCCAGAAATTCGAGGTGAATTTTGGGTCTCTATTGGACACAATTGTTTTAGGAATCCCATGCAATCGTGCCACTTCCTTCATGAAAATATCAACAACTTATGTTGCCTTGTGCGTAGTTTTCAATGGAATAAAATGGGAAGCTTTCGTAAGCTTGTCCTCCACCACCATGATCGAATCATGAAACTTTCCTATTCTAGGGAATCTCGTAATAAAATCCATTGTCACCACTTCCCACTTCCATTCAAGAATGGTTAAAGGTTGTAGCAACCCTGTTGCATGTCTATTCTCAGCTTTCACTTTCTGGAATTCCATACATCTAGCGATGTACTAGGCGATATCTTTCTTCATAACTGGCCAAAAGTAATAGCTCTTGATTGCTTCCATAGTTTTCTGATATCTAGGGTGCCCTGCATAAGGAACATTATGTATTTCATGAAAAGTCATACATTTCAAGTCCTGGACATTTGGAACAAAAATCTAGTTCTTGTGCAACAATATTCCATCTATTTCTAAATTATAATCAACCACCTTCCAAAGTATCTTCCCCTACTGTAGCATTGCTACCAATTCTCTGCACTGTAGATCTGCATTAGCTGCCTCCATAATTTTTCTTTTAACATTAGTTTGGTACATGCTAATGGCTGAAGTATGTAACTCATGCACCTTCCTGTTGAGTGCATCAACCACTTTATTCTCCTTCCCTTTGATATGTTTTATATCAAAAAAAATTTCTCTTAGAAATTCCAACCATCTGCTTTGTCTAACATTTAGATTTGGCTGATCAAATAAATATTTCAGACCATTGTGGTCTGTTCTTAGTTCAAACCTTTTTCCAATGAGGTAGTGTCTCCATTTCCTCAAGGCATGCACTATGGCTTCCAACTCCAAATCGTGAGTGGCATAGTTTCTTTCATGATCCTTCAACTTCCTTGATTCATAACATATTACAAAACCATTTTGACTGAGGACTCCACCAAATCCTTCATTAGATGCATCAATGCATATGATGAAGTCTTCTTCTGGGTCTACGATCCTCAATATTGGAGAACTTGTTAATAATTGTTTCAAGTGTTGGAAACCTCTTACACAATCTAGTGTCCACTGAAACTTCACCCCCTTCCTTTTCAAGGAAGTGATTGGATGTGAAAGCTTTGAGAATCCTTCAATAAATCTTTTGTAGTAACCTGCAAGACCCATGAGTGATCTCACCTCTGTCACATTCTTTGGTGATGACCATTCTTTAATGGCCTCCATCTTCTCAGGATCCACTACTATCCCATTCTTTGAAATGATATGCCCCAAATAATGAATTTTTTTTTGATAAAATGAGCATTGGCTCAATTTGGCATATAATTGTCATTCCCTTAATACTTGCAACACCATCCTCAAATTATGTTCATGCTCTTCCTCTGACTTGGAATATATAATAATGTCATCCAAAAAGACAATGAAAAACTTGTCCAAATACTCTCGGAAAACACCATTCATTAAGCACATGAAAACAACTGATGCATTTGACAACCCAAATGGTACCTCTATGAACTCATAATGACCATACCTTGTATTGAAGGGGGTCTTGCTAATATATTCTTCTTTAATTATCACCTGATGGTATCCTGATCTAAGATCTATCTTTGAAAATAGCTTTGCATCATTCAATTTATCAAAGAGGTCATGAATCCTTGGTAGAGGATACTTGTTCTTAACAGTCAATTTATTCAACTCTCTGAAGTCAATGCAAAAACTTAGTGTTCCATCCTTCTTTCTCACAAACAAGACTGGGGCACCCCAAGGTGACACGCTTGGGCATATATACCCCTTCTTCAAAAGTTATTCAAGATGAATTTGCAACTCCTTCAATTCTGGTGTACTCATTCTTTAAGGAGTCTTTGATACTAGTGTTTCTCCAGGCATCAAATTTATAGAGAAATCAATTTCTCTCCTTGTGGCTAGTCCAGGTACCTCCTTGAACACATCCTCAAAATATTCTAGGACTTCATAATCTTTCAAATTTGGCACCTTATATTTAGGTGTCTCTTCCAAATGAGCTGCAAATATTTGACATCCTTTCCTGTAACATTTCTTTAGCTGCAATGTTGAAATTTCTCTAATGGTTACATTCCTTGGAATTCCCTGTACCTTCCTTAGTTTCCCTTCCTCATCCAGGCAAGTAAATTCTTTGTTGTGACAATCTAAGAGAGTGTGGTGTTGGTCCAACCAATCCATCCCAATTATATATTCATAGGAACCTAAAGGCAAGATGTTCAAATCCTCCTTGGTGTTGAATCCATTCATGTCTATGAAGCATGACTTAACCATCTCATTGAATTTTCTTCTGGCTCCTATAGCCAGTTGCACCAACCAGAATTTCCCATGCTTTCTTCTTGTAAATTGAAAACTTTCCACCATCTTAGGGTCTATATAACTATGACTAGCTCCTGAATCAATTAAAATAGCAAGGGTTTGGTTGTTGATCATACCTTCCACTTCAATCATGTGGGACTGATACTCTGCTTGCCTGTTGTCTAGGGCTACATAAATCCTTGGCACATATCTTCCCATGTCCTCTACTGTCTCAGCCCATTGTATATTGTGAACAAACCTACTTTTTTTCACCTCTGTGAGGACAATCTTTGAACCTATGGTCCCCTTTACAACCCCAACATTGCATAGGTGGTTTTCCTGGACCTTGACTCCCTATGTCAATCACTCTGGGTTCTTTATGCATTTTTTTCCCTTGTAGATTATTTATGAGGAATGGTGGTTTAGATCCTTTATTCCTCTGATCCATCTTGAATTTCTTATTGTCTTCTCAAGCCTTTTGGAAATATGGATTTGCCTTCTGTTGATCATATAAGAATTTATCTCTCCTTATGGTCTCTTATAATGTCTTGGGATCATCATACTATATTTTTTCACTGATGAACAATGGAAATCCACTTAAATACATTTGAATCTTGATTGTCTCATCCTTGATGAAAGAGACATACTTCAACAGTTCCAGAAACCTTCTCTCATATTCATCTATGGTTGTACTTCCAAGCTTAAGTTCAAAGAACTTTTTCATTTTCTTGTCATAGTACCTTTTAGTTAAGCACTTCTTCTCGAAATACTTCTTGAATTCCTTCCAAGTAACACCATTTTCTACAATGTGTTGAACCTGCACAAGTTGATCCCACCACATGGAGGCCTTTCCTTTGAGTTGATAGATAGAAATTATACCTTCTGCATGAGAAGAATAATTATGCAATTGAAAATATTTCCTCATGCCTAGCAACCATGTTTCCACATCTTCATCCTTTTTTTGCTCAACATCAAATGTAGGAGGTTTGATTTTGTTCATTTCTCCTCACAGCTCATGCACCCTAGATCTCTTATACCTTCTGATAGTGTAACAACCCGAGTTAAATAGTTGCATAGGGTTTATTAAGTATAGTTAATTAGATAATTAACTGTCATAATATGGTTTCAGTTAAACAATGATTAGTTATTAATAATATTAATTAATTAATTAATTATTAATTAATTTTTTATAACTGTTGATTGATTGATTAATTAATTAATTAATTAACTTATTAAAGGTTAGGGTAATGAATCAAGAGCTTAATAAATTTTAAATTATTTTATAAGACTTTACGTATGCAGGGGGGAAAGAAGCATTAAGTGGAAATATAAGGTAATAAAGGAATCATATAAGGTAATAAAGAATCAGATAAGGTAATTAATGGAGGATATGAGAGTCCGTGAAGGGGGGGAGATATGATGGGGAAGATTCCTATGGGGGATGGATGATGAAAATTGGGGGGAGGGGCATTATTGGAGGAGGTATGTATTTCTGTTGGATATCTTCTGGTTTTGACGAATTTGGTCTTGGAGTTTTGGTGAACCATTGCAGGGGCCACTAGGTTGCTGGGGGTTTTGGGCATGGGGGCCAAGATTCCTTTCAGTATCTTGGAGGTAGGGAGCCGGACAAGTGGCTCCTAGCTGGGTGGGTGGTTAGTCAGTTTGGGCAGGGTTTGGTCAAAGAAGCAGGCTGGGCAAGGCAGCAGGGAGGACAACCAGATAAGCGAGAGTTTAGCATCAGGAAGAGGTATTTTATTTATGGATTTGTTGATTTATGTGATGATTATAAAATTTATTTTCATGATGTGGATCAATTTAATTTATGCCAAATATTATATGCTTATATGATGATTAATGAATTATTTACGCACTGAAAGAAATTCTATGTTTAATTGTATGAAATTTTTTAGGCTTAATTAATTTGTGGTCTCTACACTTGGTATCAGAGCTTCATTTAAAATATGGGGCCACGGGCCTACCTACCTATCCACCCATCCTCTTGACTGAAAGCTATGGTATGTATCCTGTAAACACCTCTGAAAACCTGCAACCTGAAACCATTTAATTACAACCCTGGAAACCCTTACTTTAGAGCCCTTAAAGGCCAGGAATAATGCAAAAATAATGCAAAAAAAAAAATGACACCTAAAACCCTAGAGAATGGCAAACAGGAACAGATTGAAAAATGGGGCTAAAGGGTTAATAAAATTTCTTTCAAATCTGGCCTTCACTATCACAAAGTTAATAATGAACCTATGCCCCTTCCTTGTGATTTCGTTAGCTAAAACAAGCTCAGTAAATGCATGCATGTCAAACCAGATACTAATCTAGTAATCAAGAAGACAAACTCTAAATATTCCTTCCTTAATAGTTCTCTAATGATACCTCGTATGCTAGTATATCCTTCCAAATAGCTACGATACAAATCAAACCAACATCCTTCCCAATGATAGAAAGGAGGTGAGCCATCTTCATAATTGCCCAAAAGATCCTCACTGTACTTTCTTTTAGAGATATTGTTGGTCGAATGCCTTTCAAAACCTATTCTCAACCAACCACCTTACGTTATCATAAACAGGAAACAGGAAACAGAAAACCAAATGGAATTAGGAACATAAAATTGATGATAATTATGCTAACATAATGTCGAGGGAGTTGTTGGAAGAATAATCGAAACAAGAATGGAACTAGGAAAAAGTATCCTCGTAATGATTCTGGTAACATTGCCAAGCACCTTTCTACCAATGTATCAAGTGCAAGACAACCAGGTAGGTTTAAACCAAGAAACTCATAACCCCAAGATCAAACTTTTCCTAGGTACCTCTCTTAATCTGTTAAAAAAAAAAAAAGAACAAACCAACGCCCTAGAGCTAGCCCCGAACACATGGCTGTAACTGTTTCAACACATATCATTTACCAAAGAAACAACATACAAGCCCGATGCAATTCATATCTGTCCCATCAATCATCAACGGTCTAAATCCACAATACAACACTTGTCATCGACTCAACACACGGGCTAGCAATCACATGAAACATAAGTCCACGCTCAAACCAAGCTCATGCGAGCAATCACATGAAACATAAGTCCGCGCTCAAACCAAGCACACGCGACCATTCCACACAAAGATGCATCAGATGCCAAGTCGCAAGATAGCCCACACAAGGCACCAAACTAAGAATCCATGAGGTAGCCAAAAGGAGAGCCACAACACAGGTCACAAGCCAACGCCCAAAGTGCCGAGCTGTAGGCCAAGTTGAGGAAAAGCCCTCGGGTTATACAAAGCCCAACGCAAGCACAACCTAGGTCGCACATAGCCCAATGCAAGGAAAAAGCCACGACCAACGTCATGCCATGACCACACCAGTGGAAACCAACGCCCAAGTCCACGATACCATAACAGACACCGCCAGTGCCCAACCACGACTGAGGAGTCGTGCACTGCACACACAGACAACAAAAAAAATTAATTAGTAACTAGTTCTCTACCTTGGAACCTCCAACAACTACTACAAACTATTACTATATAATATTTCATTTATAAGTTGAATCTTTAATGGCAAGTACAAAATCCTATTTGTAACCTTCAGTTAACTGTCGTGGCAATGGCGACAGACTCTTAAGGCTTTCATTTTAGAGAAGACCTTACTGCGGCTTTCACTCCACAACGAAATGTTCTATTGAGTGCATGTGGTGGAGGACTCTCCAACTACTCTACACATGGGAATGCCCTGGAATGGTGCCATCAGAGGTAGATCCCCGATCCACCTGTGACAGCCAGGCAGAATCATCTCTACCCAAGCCAGTGTCCAGGACTCCCAAGGATTCTTTCAAGAAGAAAAAGGTAAACAAACAAGCCAAGTTGAAGCAATGCAAGCTAGATGCCCGACGTGAGCAATGGTTGTCTCAATGCAAGAATAAGATAATAATTACGAGCTAGCATGAAACACCATACAATGCACAAGATAATGCACCAAGGACCAGTGCTAAGCACAAGTGGGCAGCCATAGGCTCACATCATCAGCCATAGCCATAGCCATAGAATAAGATAGTTTGGTAGCAGCAGCAAAATGGAATCAGTGGGGATCAAATTAATTCTAAGAAAGATATTGCTAATAATAATACTAATAATAGTAATAATACACAAATGGAAATGCTGAGAAGAATTTTTTTGATCTCGATTCTCGGTTGCTAGCCATCCATAAACTTGAAAGCTCCACTCGAAGCATCTGAATGAGCCCGTCGATGGCTGGAAACCATGGGTAATATTCAAGGCTTGGGCTGGATTAGTTGCACTTACAGTGTCATATGGCACTTAATATCTACAGATTTACTGTTATCCCAAGGTGAAATACACAAACCCTAAAATCAGAAGATAGTATAAGTGAAACAAAACTCATAACCATACAACCATCAACCAGTATAAGTTGAGAAATGAAGACAACTAAGAAGAGATTCGGATTGGATTCATGCAACAAGTTCACCAGAAGAATGGATGCTAGATGCCCATTAGTTTTTAAAGTAAGTAAAAAAAAATTGATTGATAGGATTTATATATATATATATATAAAGAACCAGTGCCACCCAGACTTCAATTGGACAAAAGACTTCATCTGGAGGAGAAGCCATGGGAGAAGGCCATGGTGGCCGACCAGGTAACCAGAGACCTCGCAAGAAGAAACAATGAGGAAAAGAGGAATTAGGGTTACAATGATAAAGGTTAAGGTTTAGATAGGGGGCCTCTGGAGGAAGCAAGGCCGACACGTGGAATCCATGCGTGCCCGCACTTGTTTTTAAATTATTTAGATTTTTTTTTATTTATTTATTATTAAAAAATTTATATATACTTTATTATTATTATTATTATTATGTGTTCGCTTAAATTTTTATTTTAGTGTAAAGTTTAAATAATAATTAATTAATTCAACTAATTAAATTGATTAAAACAATTAATTAAGTTAATTAATTATTTTGAGGATTAATAAACTAGAATCAATAATTAACTATAAGTTAATATGATTAACCAAAGGTGGTTAATCAAAGTGAATAATTTAAGTTAAATTAATGATTAATTAGGTACTTAATAAATTAATTAATAATAATATTAATTTAAGGGATTAAATGAATGAGTTGGTTAAGACGATTGGAATTAGGGTTAAAGTTTAGTTTAGATTTTAAGTTCCAAATAATTAATCAACTTTAGGTTGAAAATCACATTAATTAGTTTTAAACGAAAAGCTTAGGGGCTTAGACCAAGGTAAGCGGGAGGGGGTTTCATGCGCGCTAGGAAAGTAAGCTAGAGCAATTGGCAAGTATGGCACAAAGCTAGCGAAGCTACGAGACGAGAGGACTCAATAGTTTTCTTAGGCGAAGAAATCAAGCTTAGATGATTTATCCCTAACCTAGCCACTCCCCTAAAGAGAGTAATGTATGTTTACAGACAAGTAAATAAAAACTTATGCCTAACCCTGTTTTATAGTTTAAGTTGTGCAAATTTGAAAACATCCTTGAACTCACCCTAACAACTTTGGTTGATGCAGGTTAAATCATATAGGATGGTTAGGACTCGAGGGAATCGAGGTAGAGGAGCATCGTCGCAGACACCACCAGTACCGCCACCACCATCGTGAAAACTAGCTCTCATACTGCACTCTTTGGAGGCCATAAATGAGACTTTAAGGGGGTGAAAACCAACAAAGATCAAAGTAGATCCCCCACCGTTAGGAACGGGTAATCCAAAAGAATTGAGGGATTCAGGGGGATGACCTCCACCGAAAGACATCACTAGAGAATTTTATAAGATCAAACTTCCATAGTTTGTCGGGGGTCACGCCAGTGAACGCGCAGAAGCATGGTTGGAAGGCATGACAAGGTGTTTTTCCTTAAGGGAATGCGTCCAACTCGAAGGCTAAGATAGAGATTTTTTAGTTAAGAGACAACACCTTGAATTGGTGGGGCAACCTGGAAAGACAACTACATCTTATCCCGGACACCGTATCTTGGGAAATTTCCGAGGAGAGGTTCTGAAGGAAATATCTGCCAGCCTACTATGAGGAACAACAGGTAGGAGCGTTTCATGCTCTAGTACAGGGAAACAAGAACATAAAAGAATATGAGATTAGGTTTATGGAATTGGTCAAGTATGTTTCTTATATGGATAATGGCCAACGACAGGCAGAACACTTTGTCTATGGGTTGAACCCTAAGATAAGGGCTATGGTGCGAATGTGGAAACCATATTCAGTAGCGGAAGATGTGGAAAATGCACGTTATGCGGAGGAATAGATGAACTTAACTGGAGGTATGAGACCGACCTTCTCGCATCATCCTAGATTCCTAGGGAAGGCCCCTATGACATTTCCTGGGGGAGGGGGCTCAAGGTCACCTCCATATGGTAACATAGTCACACCAAGGACAGTAGCCATAGGGATTTCAATGGTAGCGAGTGCAACATCTCGTTCATCACCAACGACGTAGGTAGGTCCATGGCCATCTCAGGAAACAACTAGCAGGGGCATGAGTTCCAGGGGTTCGTGTTACCTGTTGGGGATGTGGAGGACCCCATTAGCAGCATGATTTCCTAGAGTTACAATCAATATTTGTGCATAGAGAAGGAAAGGCCCCGATGGGAAAATCAGGTATCCGCCACCAGATTTATGCAGCGATTAATAATCGCCAAGCCTAACATCAATCCATGGTGCTGGAGTCATTAGGTATGCTAAATCATATCAATCTAAATATTTTATTTTATTCTGGTGCGATAGATAGTTTCATTTCACCATCTGCATTAGAAAAGAGAGGGTTGGAAACCTACGAGCACGATGACTTTAAACAAGTCGAGATGTCTTCGGGGGGAAAACAAGTGGTAGGACCTAGTGTTGATAATTGTATAACAGACCTCGGAGTGTGTACTAACAGGTTGAAGGTATACATCACTGCTCTTGGGGCATATGACCTAATCATTGGAATGGATTGGTTAGAAGCTCATCAAGCTTTGGTAGATTCTTTCACAAAAAGGGTGATTTGTGTCGATGACAAAGGAAGGCCAGTAGAGATCCAGGGTGTACGGAGAAAGGTGTCACTACGCTTTATCTCAACTATGAAGGTTAAGAAATGCTTGAGGAAAGGGTGTCGACTATATGTAGTGGAAGCAGTGAATGAAAGGAAGGGACCCTCATTGGATCAGTACTCGGTATTGTCATAATTTAAGGATGTTTTTCTGAACGAGTTACCAGGGTTACCTCCTAAGAGGGAGCTTGATTTTACTATTGAGATAAAACCTGGTGCAGAACCAATTTCCAAGACTTTGTATCAGATGACAGTGCTGGAAATTTGTGAGTTGCAAATGTAGTTGAAAGAGTTACTGGACTTAGGGCTAATAAGGCCCAGTGTTTCACCTTGGGGTGCAACAGTAATTTTTGTAAAGAGGAAGGATGGATCCTTACGAATGTGTATATAATACAGGGACTTGAATCGTTCTATAGTGAAAAATAGGTACCCAATGTTGTGAATAAATGACCTCTTCAATCAGATGAAAGGAGCAGTGGTATTCTCAAAGATAGATTTTTGATTCGGGTATCATCAGTTAAGGATTAAGGAAGGCGATATCCCAAAAACTTCCTTTTGAACTTGGTTTGGGAATTACGAGTTTGCATAGTACCTTTCATATTGACCATTGCACCAACAGTATTCATGAGCCTCGTGAACGATGTATTCTGAAAGTACTTAGACCATTTTGTACAAGTCTTTCTAGATGATATCCTCATCTATTCCAAGAATGAAAGAGAACATGAGGAACAGTTACGAGTGGTGTTGTCATGCCTTAGGGAGAACAAATTGTATGGGAAGTTGTCAAAGTGTTCCTTCTTCCAGAAAGAAATTCACTATTTAGGTCATATCATTTCTGACGAAGGAATCTTTGTGGACCCAGAAAAGGTAAAGACCATTATGGAGTGGCCAGTGCCGAAAAATGCCCATGAGGTGAGAAGCTTCATGGGGCTAGCAGGTTATTATCAGATATTTGTGGAAGGATTCTAAAAAATAGTGAAACCCATCACCACCTTGCAATGCAAGGGGGTAAGGTATGAATGGACGGAAGAATGTGATAGTGCATAAATTTAGCTTAAGCGGTTACTAACTAGTGCGCCAATTCTACGAGTGTCGGATATGGAAAATGAATTCATAGTCTGCACAGATGCCTCGAAGCAAGGGTTGGGGGCTGTGCTAATACAGGATGGAGGAGTGATAGCATATGTGTCAGGTAAGTTGAAAAAACCCAAAGAGCTATACGTGACTCGTGATTTAGTGTTGGCAGTTGTAATGCTATCTCTGAAACTTTGGAGGCACTATCTTGTGGGGCGAAAATTTGAGCTCAAAATAGACCATCAAAGTTTAAAACATCTCTTCACTCAAAGATATCTAAATGCCAGGCAAAGGCGATGGAGTGAGTTTATGGGTGATTATGATTTTTGTATTTCATACATCAAGGGAAAGGAAAATGTGGTCGCAGATGCCTTGAGTAGGAGACCATGTGTCTTCTCCTTGGTACCTTTAAAGGTCAATCTGAGGGAACATGTGTTGACAGAAATCCAAGGAGACAGTTTGTATTTAGAGGTTACTTCAAACCTCCAGACAGGGAGGAAATTAGATCCAAAGTATGAAGGATATAGTCTAGAAGCAGACAGACTATTGAAATATCGAGGAAGGATGTACATCCCTGAAAATGGGGATATTCGAAGCATCATACTGAATGAAGCCCATAGAGAACTTTATTGTGCACATACGGGTGTGAAGAAGATGTACACAGACATGAGGAAAGTTTTCTTCTGAGTAGGCATGAAGTGCGATGTAGTCAATTTCGTCGCCAAGTGCCTAGAGTGTCAACAAGTGAAAGTCGACCACCATCACTCGGCAGGCCTCCTACAACCACATGATGTTCCTATGTCCAAGTGGGAAGTCATCTCTATGGATTTTGTTGTGGGGTTTCCGCTCACATCTCATAGACACAATGCCATTTTTGTGATAGTTGATAAGTTAACCAAGAGTGCTCATTTTGTTCCGTTTAGAGACACTTATGATGTCACTGATGTGGCACATGTGTTTTTAAGTGAGGTTATCCATTTGCACAGGATACCTAAGAAGATCATTTCAGATAGGGACTCTAGATTCACT
>JZKD02S1787699.1:297711-361293 GCA_000966675.3 Picea glauca | reverse complement strand
ATGTCATGGATAATCAAACCCAGTGGGAGAAGTACCTACCTTTGGTAGAGTTTTCCTACAATAACAATTTTCATAGCTCCATCGGAATTCCACCCTACGAAGCTCTGTATGGAAGTCCATGTAGAACGTCGTTGAGTTGGGATAGATTAGAAGATCGAGAAATAGTTGGGCCAGAATTGATTCAAGATATGGAGGAATAGGTGATTCAGATTAGGCAGAGACTAAAGGAATCACAGGATAGGCATAAAATTTATGTAGATGCACACAGGACCAACCGAAGTTATGAAGTGGGAGACCAAGTTTTCATTTGTATCAGGCCTATTAAGAGTACCATATGGTTTGGGAATGGGACAAAGTTGTCACCTCAATTTATAGGACCCTTCAGAATCCAAGAGAAAATTGGACCCATTGCCTATCGTCTCATACTGCCACCCCACTTGCATAAAACTCATAATGTCTTTCATGTATCTGTTTTACATCATTATGTTGTTGATGAATCACATAAACTAAATTGGAAGGAATTGCAGGTATCGGACATGGGAACACTCACGGTAGAACTATTACGCATATTGGATTGTAGATTTTGACAGCTCAGGAACCGTCTGGTAGACCAATTTAAGGTCCAATGGGACAAGTATAGTCCAGGATCTGCTACTTGGGAAGATGCCAAGACATTTCGACGAGACTATCCCTCACTTTTTTGACCACCTCGAGAATATGTTTTTCGGAGGTGGGGTGTATGTAACACCACCTTTTGACTTAGAATACTAGGATTACCTGAGGCCTACACTTTTATTTTCTACTCACGGTGAAACTATTAAATGAGACACTTAAACTTTTAAGACGTATGAACCTTTATGAATGTTTAAATATATTCGGATAATGATGGATATGATGCAATATATTGTGAGAATGTAAATTTTATGAATGTTTAAATGTTATTGATGATGATGGATATAATGCGATCTACTATGTGAATGTAAATTTTATGAATGTTTAAATGTTATTGATGATGATGGATATAATGCGATCTACTATGTGAATGTAAATTTTATGAATGTTTAAATGTTATTGATGATGATGTATATGATGTGACATATTGTGAGAATGTAAATTTTATGAATGTTTAAATGCTATTAGAATGATGTTGGATATGATGCAATCTATTTGGTAAATGATAATTTTATGAATGGGCGTCGAAATTGAATTATGGGATATTATGAGATCTATTTCTAACTTGAAAACTTTAATGCTAAGTTGTTGGTACAAGGATACTGAATTGAAATGATGATTGCATGCAATTACATGATGATAATGCATAGAAATGTATGAGTTTTTGTTACAGACTAATATGTAGGTTATGGGCTATGAAATAGCCAAGGGATAAGGATGATGAAAGTGGATGTCATGAACACTAGCCAAGAAACATTATGGTATGAATCTTTGTATGTGAAATTATATTGGTTTGGATGCATTGCTATGATATGTGGACCAGTGCAAGATTTCAGGTGATGAGATTGCCCAAAATCGAATAAATGATGACAAAACTCCCAACAACACGGTGCCACTGTATGTTGCATTGTAGGGTGTGGACCCTAGTTATGACTAGGAGGGGTGGAGGCATTTCCCACCGTGTATCCTCCGAAACCTGAAGTCCTGGGAGGACGGTGTTAGCTCACGTTCCCTTAGACGTGTGATGATGACTGTCAGTTTCCTGTTGGGGAAGCTTGGTCGAGATAGTGACACTTTCACTTATGGGTTCTATTTGGAGTTAGGTCAATATAGTTGACGCTCCAAGATAGTCCAACAGAGGAAGGATAGGAATGAAGATGGAAGTAAGTTAGGGAGGAAGGATGAGTAGAAATAGTTGAGAAAGTATGGAGAATTGTCTGATGGTGGAATTTATTGTATGGAGAAAATGTGTATATATGAATATTCATAATTATGTAACTAAACCACAGTTGTCTAAATAAAATTGTTGAACTAGATGATTGTAATTAAAGGATTTCACAAACATTTGATTGGTTTATTGTCTTTTATAAAAGAATAGTCTTGTTTATTGGATTGGATGCATACATAAATTACTATAAGGGTGATAGTTATTGATTATTAGTACATACATGAGACTTGTATGTACTAGCTACACATGCATTTCTTGTACATGTACACTAGTATGAATGAGTTTCTTGGATTACTTACTAATAATGATGGTTATTTGTTATGAATGTGTGGACCATGTTTCTTTTTCCTTGTATCATAGAATACTTTAACTTCGGGATGAAGTTTCTTGAAGGGTGGGTGTATGTAACAACCCGGGTTAAATAGTTGCATAGGGTTTATTAAGTATAATTAATTAGATAATTAACTGTCATAATATGGTTTTAGTTAAACAATGATTAGTTATTAATAATATTATTTATTTATTTATTTATTAATTAATTGTTTATAACTGTTGATTGATTGATTAATTAATTAATTAATTAACTTATTAAAGGTTAGGGTAATGAATTAAGAGCTTAATAAATTTTAAATTATTTTATAATACTTTACGTATGCAGGGGGGGAAAGAAGCATTAAGTGGAAAGATAAGGTAATAAAGGAATCAGATAAGGTAATAAAGAATAGGATAAAGTAATTAATGGAGGATAGGAGAGTCGGTGAAGGGGGGAGATATGACGGGGGAAGAGTCCTACGGGAGAGGATTATGAAAATTGGGGGGAGGAGCATTATTAGCAGGAGGTCTGTATTTCTGTTGGATATCTTCTGGTTTTGAGGAGTTTGGTCTGGGAGTTTTGGTTAACCATTGTAGGGGGCACCAGGTTGCTGGGGGTTTTGGNGGGGAAGATTCATATGGGGGATGGATGATGAAAATTGGGGGGAGGGGCATTATTGGAGGAGGTATGTATTTCTGTTTGATATCTTCTGGTTTTGAGGAATTTGGTCTTGGAGTTTTGGTGAAACATTGTAGGGGGCACCAGGTTGTTTGGGATTTTGGGCACGGGGCCCAGGATTCCTTTCGGTATCCTAGAGCTAGGGAGCCAGACAGTTTGCTCCTAGTTGGCTAGGTGGTTAGTCGGTTTGGGAAGGGTTTGGTCAAAGCAACAAGTTGGGCAATGCAGCAGGGAGGACAACCAGATAAACGAGAGTTTAGCATCAAGAAGAGGTATTTTATTTATGGATTTGTTGAGTTATGTGATGATTATGTAATTTATTTTCATGATGTGGATTAATTTAATTTCTGCCAAATATTATATTCTTATATGATGATTAATGAATTATTTATGCACTGAAAGAAATTCTATGTTTAATTGTATGAAATTTTTTATTCTTAATTAATTTGTGGTCTCTACAGATAGGGGATAGACTGGTGCTATTGCCTGATCTTTTATTGGAATGCCTTTGGGAATGATGGTGATGTCTACTAGAAATTTTTACTTTTTCTTTCTACTTTGAATATTTGTGACTCTCAGATTTACTTGAGTCACTCTCCTTAACCAATTTCTTTTCTATTCTATTCAAACCCTCCAATAGCTTCATGTTGAATTCATCCTATTGCTCTTTAGCTTTCATAAGTGTTTCATTATCAGCTTTATATCTTTGGACATCCTTCTGCAAATTCTTAATGGTCTCAGCCATATTCATATCTTCATTCCCTTATTCTCCATGTTCGTTGGAGTTCATTCCTTCCATGCCCAAATGGACATCCACCCCTCTGATCTCATTTTGTTGACTGTAATTCCCCTTTTCTTCTTCCATTCTTATGGAATCTGTGCTAGTTTGATCTGATCGAGTTGTTGTTAATTATGAAAAATGTGTAGCGATCGCAACGTATCAGGATAAATTTCAACAATTCATGGGAATAAGCACCTTTTGATCCTATATACACATCAGAATTATCTCTCTCAATTTCCTGGTGTTATCACCATGGAAATTCTAGATAAGAGCAAAGTCTCAAAAACACAGACGCGCAGTTCCTTCAGAGATACACTCGAGAAAGAAGGTGGTTTGTCAAAACCACTATCTCCAAGATGCGATATCACGTGTCTCAATATGTAAAATCCACCACTCGTGGAGTGGGAGATTACTAGTCACATCACCCTGCTTCACTCGTTCAGTACTTTGCATCCATGTGACGTCAGCTAAACACCACCATGTAACAAACTCAAAAGATATTCATTCGAAATGGATTGGCAAAGAATGGAAACCCAACGCTCTTGTACGTAATCCGTCTATGCTTCATAAATGGAGTTCTATAATTACCACTCCCAAAGTATAAAGATATTTGTGTATCCATAACTGAGGTAATATCCAAACTGTTCAACTTCCTGCTCTCTATAAAGACACATTTCGGTATCCCTAACCTGAGATACATGGACAAGTCTCAGTCGAGTGAGACTGGATATTGAAGAAACATGCTAGACTTTCCTGCTAGTAAGGAGGAAAGGATCCTTGTGCACATTTTAGCTACTAAGTTCCACACAGATCCGAATATAGACTCATGATTGGAAGCTAGGTTGAATCCCACTATAAAGGATTTAGTCATCAAGAAGCCAGTCACCAAGAAGAAAAGGAGCAAGAGGGAGAAGGAGGAATCTATGGATGAAGTGGCCGAAAGTGTTGGAGAGAATGAATTGGTCTGGTTAGAATCTTCTTTAAAGGCAGGGATTGCTAAGATGAAGTAAGTTTTCAACTAGAATAAGCATGTCTCAACGAATTTTAAATAGTCGGTAGTGGAGTTAAAGAGTAGTAGAGATGATAGGCATGTTCTTAAATGGCCCTTTTTCAACAGGCTAACTGTTGTCATCCTCTTTTTGTAATTTTGTAATTATTACGATTATATAAATACAGAAATAGATTTTAGACTATTTCATTACAATTTCTAACTTGTGATGTTATGAATCTTGTTCTCTTTTATAGTAATTTTTTCTTGTAATCTTATATTTTATTTTCATCTATCTAAATCGGAGGAAATTAAAGTTTGAAATTCTTTTTAATTAATTAATGCATCGATGCAGTCCTATGTTTCTTTTTCTTTTATTATTATGCAATTTAAACTCAGACTCATTGTCTTCCAAGCGACTTCACGTGCACTAAACGTTGACCTGTTCATTAATATTTAATGTGCATAAAAATATCACAAGGTGAAACACTTTTCCACACACCTAAATCTACTATGCATTTCTTCTTCGTCGCACCGACTACTTACGAGCACTACTCCGACATCGTGCACCAATACCTACTGTGCACAGTTTCGATACCGCTCACCGATATTCCACATTCATTTTCATCCTATGCATGCACTGTGTCAAGTTCAACATATTCCATCATGCCCAAATATCTATGCACACTGCTTAATACACCATCATGATAGAACTTATGCTCATACTTATGCACTTACGAACCAAACTCCTCTTCGTTCAAAAATACTTGTGCACCCCATGTGCACCTTACTATGTGTGTGCTCACTACGCAAGGTTAAATTTGGCATGTGCATCTACACATAATAATCTTCCGTGCGGTGCCACAATTTACCACGCACATTGGCATGCCAACGTTTTCCTGTGTGGTTCCAAAATTTAGCACGCAGACCAGTACGCCAACCTTTTCCAAGGACACTCTGTGACTCCAATCCTGATCACTTCGAAATTACTTTTCTGTGAATATTCGCTTCAACTGTACCCCTTTGGCCTATCCAATCTTAGCGTTGAACTGAAGCTCTGATACCAATTTGTAATGTTCCCCCGGCCAACCTCAGGACGAAGTGCACCATTCCAAAGCAACCACTCATGCTCTGACATGAGTCGGTAACATTCTCAATAATCAACTTAGTTATGCCACCTATATTTACTCTTTTTACTGCATGCAGCTAGAACATATACATACAACATTCTTGCGAAATATTTAAAGTTAAACAACAATTTTCTTTCTGTAACATACGACTTTTATATGGAAATAACAATAACTACATATATGCAACATTTGCAGGAAATTACCCATAAGCACACAAGCAGTCATAATCACATATATGCTAAAATCGTAACATAGGCATGTAAATAACAAAATAACATATCATTTTATAATACAATTGGTACTTATCTTAGAAATATTGTCACCAAATTCTTACAAACCGTCCGCGAACCTCCCATCCATAGACTACACTGTTCATCACTCTCAATAGTGATTGATCCCCGAGCTGGGACTAAACTCCACCTAGGGTAAAGGGCTCCTATATAGGCTAAGGCTGAAGGACAATAGGAAAGACTCTATCTCAGGTGCTCACTCAACTAACATCCTACAACCTCGCATTCCCCACATGCCTTTCCCACCCAACAAAGTGTGCCCTTTCTCTACTCAACATTCCCTCGGCTGCCCCACTTTCCTTCTAGGGCTTCAACAAAAGGCCAGACCAGAATTCTTAGAGAACTGTAGCTGCAGTTTAGCACCTTCGGGAATCAATCTCCAACAATTCTCTCTCTCAAAGAACTGCTCACGGGCTTGACAACCCACTTCTTCAATCCCTCTCCAAGCTAACCAGTTACACCAACCAAAAGGAGGTATGGGAACAGGTTCCAGAATGGTGAAATGGCTTTCTCAAGAATAACAAAATCATGAGTGAAAATGGTCATGGAATCATTGACTGAATAACTGAGTGTGTATGAGAATCACTGCGAACTCTTCATGAAAGTGATGGTAAGAATGATGGTCAGGCTCTGGTCTGGTACAAATCCACCCCCCTCATGGAAAATATCACCCAAATGAGCTAAGTCCCCCATTATATGAATGGATGTCCCCAACTTGACACTTGTCATATCAGAAGTTACTTTGGTTCACTTGTCTCCAACTTTAGGATGTATGATAAAATAATTATACATACTTTACATTTCAGGAATATCAATGTAATGTTCCCTTGAATTTTGGCCCTCCCTTTCCCTAATTAATGAGGTTCAGTCCCCCATATCTTTTATCGTGGTCGGTCTGCGCGCAACGATGTATTTATATTAATCATGAGTCATGTACAAAGTAGGCACATTGGCCCTTGACATCTAGGCGTTCTGGCCTAATACCAAAATATAAGCATCCCAGCTTATAGTAACTGGGTCACTAGCCTATAATACATATGATATACATGAGGCTCATTGTCCTCCATACTACGCGCGGTATCCTGCAATGTGCATACTACATCATTTTACCACGCAGTTCATGCATGCACTATGACACATGATGTGCATTACCAAATGAGGTCAAAACAACTCACCAGCTCATGTATATTTATATTACATTTGAAGTGAGGGAGGGATCAATGGAGAGAGAGAGAGAGAAATAGAGAGAGAGAGAGAGAGGGAGAGAGAGAGGGAGATAGAGAATGTGGAGAGAAGACAAAGAGAAAGAGTGGTTTAGAGAGAGAGAGAGAGAGAGAGAGAGAGAGAGAGAGAGATAGAGAGGGGGGGGGGGGAGAGAGAGAGAGAGAGAGAGAGAGAGAGAGAGAGAGAGAGAGAGATTTATTTGGTGTTAAAATGAATAATTGTGCATTCATGTTCCTAATAACGTGATTTTGCTTTAGGAACACGTGTGTGTTCCTAAAGTGTTCACACGATATTTTCATTTTGAATTTTTCTAGGGGGGAGTGACAAATCGAGAATACATTTTTGTTGAGTTTTCTACCTTAGATTTAGGTTTGGGATGAAAAACCTAGTAGTTTGGTCTGCAAATACATAAAAACTCCATTTTTATAAATCATGTTTTTGACATTATTTTTCTATAGGGTACACAAGTACATTTTTGATGAAACTATAGACACAAATAGAGTCGACTACGTAGATTCCAAATATACAATTTTCTTTTAAAATTGATATTTTTTACTATTTTTATTTTTGTCTTTCCATATATAAAAATCCTAAAATACATACCTCGTTTATTTCTACTATAACCTTTTGTTAGCTAAAACCATTTTTCAAATGATTTGTATGTCACACTAGAAGAGATCAATATCTACAATTTAAGAAACATAATAATAAAATTTTCTAATGTTGAGACCCCTGTAGCATGCACGAACAAACAATGTTGTAATTTCAAGGATTTATCAGCTTCCATAATTTAAATATATATATATATATATATATATATATATAATTGATATTATAAATTTTGAAACAATGCAACACACTAGAACAACATGTTCTCTATAATTATAGAAGTTTTTCGAAGGAAATTGCATCTTTAAGCTACTCAACATTTGCATGAACGAAGACATATACCTTTTATTTTGCTAGAAAAATAACATAGCACTCTTAGAAAAAATCAAATTTCACATATTTATTCACAATTTCTATAAATAAAAGTTGCATATTCAAAAATATTATTCAATTTCCTACATTTCATCTTTTTAGATCATATTCAAATTACATTATCAAAGCAGCTTGAATAATCCATCCAAGTTAGCATATTGTTATTTTTTCATGTTTTCAGTTTCACTAATGCCTAATGAGATAGCATCATTAGCTTACACTCACCCTATATCGTTTTAGTCCTTATTGAAGGCTTGAGACTATAGAAAATTTGTTTAGGCTCACTACATTTTTGTTTTTGCATTGATAAAAAAATTGATGATGTTTTCCAAAATTGGAATATAAAAATATATAATTTGAAACAATAAGAAAAACAATGAATAATAGTCTGATTTGATGGAGATGAATTGAATAAACTTAAATAAATCAACAAAATTAAGGCCAATAACATTAACTAATCGGATATATGAATTATAATATTAAAAGTAAAAATAATACTTTACATTTAAACAAGAAAGAGTGAAAGGCCATTAGCGAATTACTTTAGCCACCATATATTTAACGAATATATTAATAGTATTAGTTAACAATTTTTTAATGATTTGTTTTTTTAACATAAACTTTTATTTATAAATGGCGTGCATGCATGCTAGAGAGTTACAACCAGATTCTTGTCTTGGACAGTATTTCAGGAACTGAGAATTCATCCAGAAAAGCCTTAAGGCTTCATTACAAAATATGATTTCCCTTCTAACTTTTGATACAATCGGTCTCCTGAAATCTATATTTCCAAAAAATCTTGTGCCCATAGACAGAGAAAATGTAACACACTTGAACCGTAAGTACCCTTTCTAGGGATGGGGCATCATAATTTCATTTTCCCCTAATTCTGATATCTTCGTCATATTCTACTTGCCATGAGATCTCTGATGGTTACTACCAGGATTTAACATGACCTTTGTTTTACAAGTTATGGCCTTCGAAAGTTCTTTGGGCACTATTAGTTGAGGCCACATGGCATCCATATGGGTCCATCATGTTTGTACCATACAAGGTTTTTGAAGCCCCTGGGATTGTCAGAGCTCCTGCATCCATGGTGGAAATACATTCACCATTAAATCCAATGACGAAGTCACATCCTCGTACAAGAATAAATGAATTCGGTGTTCGAGGCTTTTGAAGAATACACCCCAACATCCCAGACCTCATGGAGTTTCAAACTCTTGAACTCCGGAAGTTCCCACTCTTACATGTGATAGCATATACGTGCCAAGGGGATGACACATGGCGAGGCGAAGATGAAAAATGGTCTCATCGGTAGGTGACACATGGAATATCCTAATGAGCACATAGGGTCTATAAAATGTACAAATCTGAGTGACATGTGACACATCGACAAAGATTCCATGTTACCCTAGGTGACACCAACGCACCTCGTCACTTCGAGAATGAAAGCCTCTAGAAGTATTCCAGCCTTTCCTACTTTGCAATATCACCCAAACCTACAAAGCGTGAACTTCCCACCAACGTACTCCCAGTATCCCTTCTCTTCTATAGTCTCATCGTGCCATTTTCGTTTTACTCCCAGAGTGGGTCAGCGTGAGAATGACCATGACGACGATCCAACCTAAGCCAGTTGGAATAAGGAAAGGGTGACATGTGTCCCAATAAAATAGTGACAGCTATCAAGGTCTAATTGACCCATAATATTTGTGAAGGTTCTAAATTGGGCTAACACGTGGCTCACCCACTTGGGGTACACATCACCTTAGGTGACGTCATCACGCTAAGTTAGTCTGGCCTTCAAAGCTCCAACGATAATCCTAGTTCATCACCATCTCAAATCTCCCAGAGTGGGAGTTATCCAAAGTGATTAGTGCTACCCGTTCCCTAGGATCGATCTAACAACTGAGAGGGATCCCAAAGGATCTGAAGATCAACGGTCCACAATACTTCACAACTCCAACATTCTGGGGTGTTAGCGGTTGTGAAGTTTTAACATACTAGAGCTCCAAATCCAATAAGAGTTAGCTCATTTCGTACTAGTACAGGGTTCCAAGACCCTCATCATATAGACCCTCTAATGAATCTCAGGATGTAAGCTCTACTCTTAGCCAAGATTTGGCTAAGGATGTGGGAATGCGCCTATGGTCTCTTAGGCTACTGGTTTGAAGGAGGCACCCTCCAAATTCATATAACTTTACGTTCTAACACAGGGTAGGGTATCTTTGAACCAGCCCAAAGGCCCAACTTATCACCTTACACTCATTCACATGCAATGGCTTATAGAAGAATTATTATCCATTCTCATTATAAATTAAATGTTGCAAATATTAGTCACATACACAAACATTCAATCATGCATTTAAATTCAATTACAGAGGGTTCAAGAAATACTTGTCTATTACATGTTGCATCCAGCTAAATGATTATGCATGTTTTCCTTTCCACCCAACCACAGGCTCAGAGGAATTCACTCTTAGCACTCTGTACACCCCTGCTCCAATCCATGATATCACTAGGGAATCTATTCCATTTCTTGGAGACCTTCTCTCTTTCACATCATCCCTGTGAGGTTTATCATATGCTTCCTCAACATCAATATCATGTCCTTCCTCTTTTATTTTGTATATCTGGGTCATGCGTTACCCTCTGAGCATGCGCTCTTGTCTAGTGTCTCTCATTATTTTTGTAGAGCCTCATGCGTGCACCTCTTCCCTGAACTCTCTGTGTGTGTATATATTTTTCTGCCTACCTTTTTCTATGATGGTTCTTGACCCATCCTGTTCCTTCCATCAAAAGGAAACTCAGGTCATCCTAGGTCTATAGGACTTTGTCGTATTTCAGGTTGATTATATCTTGTCTCCTCAGCTAGACAATGCTTCCATTCATGGGGGTGGTTGATTATTCAACCACCATTCCTTCCTTCATTAATTCACTCCTCTCCTTGGGATCCAGAGGGGGTTTATTATTCCCAACAAGGGGAAATTTGGGGTCATTTGACATAATGAACCCTCTCTTATAGTTTTCCCATTCTTCCCACTAGTGATATCATCGCCAATACTTAAAGGCTTCACCCCCACAGCCAGTTATTGGAAATTCAAACAACAATATATTTACATGTTTGCATGCCATAGCATGGTGATCCTGATTAATGATTAATTACAAATTGGGGGAAACATGGCTGTTACATAAAACTTATGACTGGAACCTATGATATTCAATTGGGGATGGAAAGTTTAGGTCCAAATTCCTGTGAGCTTGTATCTTGTCCTCCTGTACCTGGGTCGATGCTGAATCTAGGATTGTTTTCCTTGGAGCAAGCTACCTGCATCCCAATTTTAGTTTATCTAAATTTTCATCCCATGACTCCTGCCCATAATGATGTGCCATCTTACCAGCTTTTATAGACATGTGATTTAGATTAGGGAATGTACATGTAGCTCCTCATTCCATTGGTATCCAATACACCCCCACTTTTGTTGTTTCATCCTTATCTAATCTGTGAGCCTCTTTATTTACTTCTCATTCCATGTGCATGAATTTGATTTTTTCAAATTGTTTTATTTCCCCAAAAATTATTTGGTATAGCGAGTGGAGATTCCTCTTCTTCGGGATTTTCAGGTATAGCGAGTGGAAATTAAATGAAGTATGGTGAGATAAACCAAGACCAAGACCAAATTTGTGCCTTATTCATGACGGTCTACCCATAACTTTAGTTCAAAGATAAGTGCATGGAAAAATAGAAATAAATTAGTAGGGGTGCATTAAAGGTCAAAGGCAGTGTTAATTTCATAAAAATAGATAGGGAAGTGTCAAGGGAGTCATGTAATGTGAAACAAGTAATAAAATCATATTAGAAATAAGTAATTTCATTTTTTTTGAGAACTTGGTTGGTGGTGTTGAAAAATATCAGTGTTTGCATTGATGGCTCTTGATGTGAATATGCTTCTTTGTATAACCAAATCAAGAAAAAGTGTCATGTTTTCAGACTAATGCAATAAAACAAATTTAGTCATCTCTAAATGCATGGAAAACATAACAAAAATAACAAGCAAATGATTTACCTTGAAACACAACATGAGATCGAATAGGTCATTTTATCCCACTTATAGACTTAACTATGGCCATTCGAGTAGACCATATGGATCATCTATATTACTAAAGGTCTCCATAAATTTCTTGTGGTCAAAATGAGGTAGGAAGTATGTTACCTTTGACAATCTCTTTTTAGACCTTATTTGTAGTTGGATATTTGTAACAATCACTAAGTTCATAAAGTGATATACAGATGCACCTATTCTGTAATCCTTGAATATAACCACCAAGATTTCTTGAGTTTTGATTTAGTGTAATGTGTTTTCTCTCCTTCAAGTGATCATCAAATATTTAAAATCAATTGTGTACATAATGTACATCATGGTATTTAGCTGCTTATGTAGGAGTAAACTACTTAAATATTATTATTTTTTCTTCACTTTAATTTGGCCCATGTCTATATGTAATATGAACAATTATGCTAACCTAGTTCAAATAATAATATTGGCTTTAGATCTCATTTTTTGGTTGGACGATATAGTTTTCATAAAAATTGACAATTAAGAGTATAGTATTGAGGGGAAACGTATCCCTACATATTCTAAATTTCTCATCTTTCCATCATGCCACATGGACATTCTAAACATACTATTGGGTTTTTTCAAAAAAATAATTGTTGAAATCACATACTCATACCCAGTGACAAACAATTGAGGGAATACGTATAATGTTATATTTTAAAACTATATGTCAAATTTCTCAGTGCAATTTGAAAGAATATGTTCCCTTTAAGTACACAACACTTACCTAGGATGTCACAAATTTTATATTTTTTCTTTCTTTCCCATCATATGGTTCATAAGTAACATATTTGAACTCTACATGTCAACCATCATGATCCCAAATTTTCACTCCTCAAATTCATGAATACAATGGTTCAATAATACCACTCCACCACACATAGGGGCATTTCCTATCTACACAATATCATATTATTTTCATCCATTGGGCCTTTCACATGTGGTTCTTTGACTAAAGTGTCTTTGTGAAATTGGTGGTAGTATGGAAAATAATTCATGCACATGGCTAATATAAAAAAGATGAATTATGACTATATTTGTGTCATAATAAAAACCAGATTCTATGTGGTATTTGCAACAACAATTTTTATGGTCTTTGACTATTCTAACATACCAAGGTTTTCATTTCACTAAATATATTTTCCCCAGGATCAACTCATACTCAATCTTGAATCTCGTATAAAGTTTTGTTTAGGTTGTGTCAAGAAAGAGTTAGTGTGAGGTTCATGATCCCTAAACGTGTTCACAAAATTAGGGTATTTCCATAAAGGATGGACACCTTAAGAAACGAGAAACAAAATAAAATACAATATTAGCACTCTATTTCTTTTACATTGTTGAAAACCTCAACGAGGGAGAGAGTACATGGCCCCAACCAACTTGGCCATTTGAGGAAATATATTAATGAAAAATAAAATTTGTAAATAACAATTTATCATAGTTTATATTCAACAAATGAACCTCAATGCTCTTTAAATAGAGACCATGGACCAATCATGTGATAGGTGATGGATCAATTTAGAAATTAGTATATAGGATAATATGAACCATTGGATCACTTTATGTCTAGAGAATATTGTGACCATCATATTACATAACTACAAATCCATACTAATTCTTACTAAAGTAACACACGTTTACATAGAGATAAATTAGACCAAATTGATATTAACTAAATCTTAAGTGTCTAAATATCCCAACATCCCCCTTAATAACAAATTGACATAAGATTGAAGGATTTACAAAGGTGACACAATAGGATAATAAAGGATGCATTAGATCATATTTCCCCTTAATAACAACATTTTGAACACCTATCGTAGATGAAGTGTAATATACCTCAAAAACTGTCTAAAAAAATAAATTTGTTTGTATAAATATCCTTGAATAGTTCGAGATTCAAGAAAGTGAGATTTCTATTATAAATCTTGATTCTGAAAGTTTGCAAGAGTCATTACCGTCCTCGACCGTCATTAAAATTCAACTTAAAGTTTTATGATCGACAATAAGTGTTTACTCCTCATTTCAAAGTTTATTTCAATTCTTGTAATTATAATTACTTTCCTATCTGTTTGTACCTATAACCATTACCATAGTCTTAACAACACAAACGACTTTGGGACTTTATGGCCAAATCCTTACACGTTAGACCCTACAAATAACCCGTTACCATATGTTTACAATACAAACGACTTTGGGGGTTGATGGTCTAGGCCTCATGCGTTAGTCCATACACATAATCACACGATGAAAACAACCAAACAGACTTAGGTAAAAGTAGAGTATTAGTCTATACTCCTCTGTGAAAAGTTTAAATATAAACATAACCCTACAGTTTTTTTTTAAATATTCGGATACAAGATAGTGGTTAGGTAATGCCTTCCGTTTAAACTCAGATTACGGATACTTCATAATCCTTTGATCATATTCAATTTCACATGCACCGTTGGATTACAAGTACTGGGTCTTACACTTATTCCATATGCCCACTAGATGTGACCATGAGCCTAATCAATATGTCTTTCACATTTCGCCATTTCGGCAAGTCACAATCCCTGAAATGGAGCCAAATCAATGGTTCACAAAACTTCATAATCTGATCCCTTCTCTTCTTAATCAAATAGCTAATGGTATTTCGGCGTTTTTCCCTTCGAGTCATCATGACTCCAACATTACAAAATTCATGATCATAAAATCTCTGAAGTGATCGAATGGTTCACTTAACCCACTGAGATGGAAAGTTGATGGGATTTTGGAGTTTTGCCTTTCTGGTTTTCGAGACTCATAGTAGTCCCTTTCGAAATTTTAGAGTTCGATACTTCATGATGGTGGAGTTTCTGCTTGCTAAGTAAAACCTCGAAATAGAAAGTTCTAATGTGACAAAAACCTATTGACGTCACACATGGATTGACACGTGTCGAATAAATGCCACATGTCACTCTGATTCGTGACTTACATGTGCCTGAAATGTTGAATCATCTTGACACTTATCATTGCCTGATTGTTCCACATGTCCTTAGCTGACATGGTGGGTTTATGTGTCTGTTTCGGGATTTCTAGGTTCACTACTTGAAAGGTTAAAGTTCCTTTGATCTTTGATTTCCCAGTCTGCGAAACTCCAAAATGGAGTCTTTGACATGCTCTTATATTTCACATTTCACAATTTCATCATTCTTGTCGTGGGTGTCCTTGACACCTCCAACTCCCAGTATCCAAAACTCAGAAATGGCGATTAAGTCGTGGTTTCACATTTCGTGATTTTATCATTCTTGTCATGAGTGTCCTTGACACCTCCAACTCCCAATATCCGAAACTATGAAATGGAGATTAAGTCGTGGTTTCACATTTCACAATTTTATCATTCTTGTCGTGAGTGTCCTTGACACCTCCAACTCCCGATATCCGAAACTCTGAAATGGCGATTAAGTCGTGGTCTCACATTTCACAATTTTATCATTCTTGTCGTGAGTGTCCTTGACACCTCCAACTCTTAGTATCCAAAACTCTGAAATGGCGATTAAGTCGTGGTTTCTCATTTCACGATTTTATCATTCTTGTCATGAGTGTCCTTGACACCTCCAAATTCCAGTATCCAAAACTCCAAAATGGAAATTAAGTTGTGGTTTCGGTACTGTTGATTAAGGGTAACCTGTTTTGTGATGGCAAGGTCTCCGAAATATTTTTTGAATGTACCCCGAGGTCATATTTCCATTTTTGGAATAGCACCAGTACTTGCACATATTTTTAATCCATGTTTTGATTTCTTTTAAATTGGTTCAACATATGTAATAAAATGTATCTAATGACTCGTGATTCTGGTTGAAAGTACTTGGAAGGATATGTTGAACCATAGCGAGAAATCAAGCACTGAATTTACTGTTTAGATATGAAAAATATTGAAGTTTGAATTATTCGGCTATAATTATTCATGTACTAAAATGTTCCCAAAATTCAAGTAATATAGTTACCGGTACTCTTCTATTTCATTATGTCCGATTTAAATAGAAAGATATGAGTAAGGGTTGTGTTTTTTTTTTTTTTCTAGAAATTTCAGCTCGTATCATATATAAAACAAATACAAAAGAATACAACAGGGGTTTCCAACATCTCTAGTTCTGAATGAGATTATTGGCCTCCTAAAACCAACATATCATTTGTGTTTGTAGTTATATGTGATAGAATTATATTTTGGGGAAAATTTTGGTATTTCCTATTGGATTAGTTCCATACTATGAGGTAGATACTCACCTGAGTAGATTTCTTATTCTGAATTTTTTATTCACAGCAATATAAATATTCCATTTATCTAGATTTAGTTCCCAACCCATCGTTAATTCTATACCAGGAACTTCGATGTACTTGTAATTTACCCTACAACTACCTCTGTAAAGAAAAGATCAAGATTACTGAAAAAGGATTGCTTCCAAAATTTAGCCATGCAATGACTTTTCGATTGTTGTAATAAATAAAAGACAATTTTTAACAATTATTCAGAATTGATTCTAGTCGAAAGGAGTCACTCAAAGGTTAACTTATAGGTTATTTTTTTAACATTTAGACCCCATACACATGAACAGGTTCCTTTCCGGATATTATATCAAATTCGATATTAATAGATATACTTCATCAAGGATCTAATCATTTACGAGTGAATTGGAAAATACTTCAACTCAGAATTAGCAAATGAATTACAAAAAACATATATATAATCATTTAAATAGAGAAACAAAATAATTAACATATATAAACCAACTTGCGAGAGGACAAAGGGAGAAGCCACATTCCTCCCAACCGTAGAACAGGGAAGCCAAAACACTTGCCTGATTCACCCCCTAGCCTGACCATGAATCCATGAGGGAAAACTTGGAATCTCGTCTTTAGAAGTTGTCTTTCCATTTCAGCAGACTCCTCTTGCCTTACACTCAATCAGTAGTGTTCATAACAACAAGAGAACTCGTAATCTTTTCCCCAACATACCTGGCAACGTCCTGCCTCCTCCCATATGCTATTTAACATTTGCCCAGGTCTTTTCCCTCCCTTGGGAATTTTCACAACTTTCTAAATCCTTGATTTTCAGCGGCTTCCAATAGCCAAATCACTAATTTGCCACTTGTAATAATCAGCCCAGAGGTAGTTCCAACATGTTCCCCACTCGTGGAGTCATGGTCAGCTAAATTTAACATGGTTGTTCCATTTGTCCTCCTGCAATCAATATAAAATATTATGTTTCCATACAAGTGTCATAGTCAAATAGTTAGTTGGGTCAAATCAGGTCTCTGCCCAACATTCAAAATAATTAATTACAATTACCAAATTCGAAATTCGGAATTTCCATATATGGAAAAAAAATTCCAAGTTCAAATTTACTAAAAACGAAATAAATTTCCAGCAATTTTAAATTTCAAAAGTATTTTATTTTGGGGGATGTCACATCCTTTCCCCCTTCAATAAAACACTGTCCTGAGTGTTCGTTTATTTTCTGGAATAGGATTGGATGAGATTTCCACAAATCTCCTTCCAACTCCCAAGTGGTCTCCTTAGAACTAAAGTGCTTCAATTGCACCTTTACCTGAGCGATGACTTTGTTTCGAAGTGCTATTTCTCTCCGGTCTAGAATGTACAGGGGTTCCACCTGGAACTTTCCTTCAGGATCCACTTGCACCAAGTTCCAATCAATCCTATGAGTAGGGGCATGAATATACTTTTTCAGCAACGAAACATGAAATACATTATGAATTCTTAGATTAGTTGGAAGTGCAAGTTGATATGCTACGGGTCCAATTCAAGCTAGTATCTCGAAGGGCCCACAAAACCTGGGTTTTATCTTGGCACAATTCCCTAACTTCAACGAGCTCTTTCAGGCTTTGAACTTCAAATAAATATGGTCTCCTACTTGAAATTCCAAGTGTCTTCTTTTCTGATCTGCATAGCTCTTTTGTTTGTCCTGTGCTTCTTTCAAGCTCTGTTGTACCTTTCTTACCATGTTCTCCATTTCTTGGAGCATCTCTGGTCCAATCATGAGTCTGTCAGTCGGGTTATCCCAGCTAATTGGATTCATACACTTTCTTCCATACAATATTTCGAAAGGGATGAACTTAGCCAAAGTTTGGTACCCATTGTTATATGCAAATTCTACCAAGTGCAGGTAGTCTTCCCACTTTCTTGGTTTTGTTCTTACATACATGCGAAGCATATCCTCTATGATTTGGTTGTTCCTTTTCGTCTATCCATCCATTTGTGGATGATAGATTGTATTGAAATTCAAGTTAGTGTTTATCCCTCCAAACAATTCCTTCCAAAACGAAGATGTAAATTTTACGTCTCTATCTGAAATCACCATTTTAGGAATATGATGCAATCTAAAAAATTCTTTCATGAATATTTCAGCAATGTTTATATCTTTAAAAGTAGACTTTACAAGAATAAAGTGTGCAGAATTATTGAGTTTGTCGATTACAACCATGATAGAATCATTATGTTTTCAAGTTTTAGGCAAACCTATTATAAAGTTCAGTGATATAGTCTCCCATTTCCATTCTGGTACTAGTAATGGCTGTAATAGGCCGGATGGATGCTGGTGCTTGGCCTTAACCTACTGACAATCTTGGCACCTAGCCAAGTATTATGCTATTTTTCCCTTCATACTAGGCCAGAAAAATAATTTTCTAAGTGTTGTTATTGTTTTCTGGTTACCTGGATGGCCGGAATACGGTTTCTTATGCACTTCATCCAAAATTGTTGATTTCAATTCTGCTGAATCTGGTATGTAAAGTCTGTTTTTAAGTCGTAATAGTCCTTTCTTGTCGATGCTTAGATCTAGTTTGTCAGAGTTTGCGGTACTGTTTTGTAATTCTATCATTATCTTAGTGTAATTTCTGTCGTTAATACCTGTCATCCTTATTCTTTGTTCCATATCACTTTCTTCCCTGTTGATGTTTATCTCAAATAACCCATGGACTCTTCTGCTTAAAGCGTCTGCTACTTTATTTTCCTTACCCTTGATATTTCTGACCTCGAAGTTGAATTCCCTCAAGAAGGGTAGCCACCTTGCTTGTCTTGCATTAAGATCTAGTTGGTTAAACATATATTTCACCCCGCTATTATCTGTCAATAGTAGGAATTGTCTTCCCATTATATATTGTCGCCACATTTTTAAGGGATGTATTACTGCTGCCAATTCTAAGTCATGAGTGACATAATTTCACTCTTGTTCTTTTAATTTTCAGTACTCGTAACAAATCGCGTGCCCTTCCTGAGTTAGGACACCACCTAGTCCCTCTTTACTTGCATCAACACAAACTGTGAAGTCTTTATCTGGGTTTGCTACCTTAAAAATGGGTGCCGATGTCAATAATTCTTTCAGCTTGTTAAAGTTGTCTTGACACTTTTGTGACCAGTTAAACTTGGTTCCTTTCTTTTGTAGTGACGTGATAGGATAGGCTATCATGGAAAACCCTTCTATAAATATGCGATAATATCCAATGATTCCCATGAATGACCGAATATCTGCCACATCCTTAGGTACTGGCCATTCCATAAAGGATTTTATCTTTTTTGGGTCTATGACAATACCTTCCGAGGAAATGACATGTCCTAAATATTGTATTTCTTTTTGATAAAAGTCACATTTGTTGAATTTTGCATGTAGTTTGTGTTTCCTTAATGTTTTCAGAACTATTCTTAAGTGTTCATCATGTCCCCCTCCATTTTAGAATAGAATAGAATATCGTTGATAAATACTACTACGAACTTATCTAAGTACTGACTAAAAATGTTGTTCATCAAGCACATAAATGTGGATGGTGCATTAGTGAGTCCGAAAGGTATGACTACAAACTCGTAGTGTCCATATCTTGTTCAAAAAGATGTTTTGTTTATGTCCTTGTCCTTTATCCTAACTTGATGATAACCAGATCGTAAATCCAATTTTGAAAAGATCTTGTCCCCACCAACTTGATCGAACAGATAATTTATCCTTGTTAAGGGGTATTTGTTCTTAATGGACATTTTTTTTTAGTTCTCTATAATTGATACATAGTCTTAGAGAACCGTCTTTCTTTTTCACAAAGAGGACTGGTGCCCCCCATGGTGAAACACTCAGTCTGATATAGTCTTTGTCCAACAATTCCTGTAATTGGATTTTTAATTCTGTCAGTTCTGGTAGACTCATTTGGTAAGGTGCTTTTGAGATAGGGACTGAACTGGATAGTAGGTCTATGGAAAAGTCTATTTCCCTTCTAGGAGGGTAATTCTGGTATTTGATCCACAAACATGTCTCTGAATTCACGTAGGACAACAAAGTCTTCTAACTTTGGCTTATCTTCTTTTTCTAATAGATTCGTCACTTGGATGGCATAAACTTGACATCCCTTTATAATAGATTTCTTGAGATACATCGTTGAAACTTGTCTGACTGATACAGGTTTTGGTATGCCTTGGGATGTTCTAATAGTGCCAAAATCATCTTTATAGCTAAGTATCTTTGTATAACAGTCTAGTACTTCTTTGTGTTGTTCCAACCAATCCATCCCAATAATCATATCATAAGATCCTAGTGGTAAGATGTTCAAATTGATCCTTATCTTTTGACCACCTAAGTTGAACTCAAAATCAGAAATAAAGTCAACTACTTTCCTTTTAGTACTTGTTGCTAGTTGTACCAACCATGATTTTGCATGCTTTAGTTTCTTAATTTTATTCAACTCTACTATATTAGGAGTAATATAACTTAACGTAGCTCCAGGGTCAATTAAAATAGAAATTCGAGTGTCATTGATTTTATCTTCGATTTCTACCACCAGGGACTGGTGTTCATCCTCTCGACCATCTATGGTTGCATTTATCCGATGTAGGCTTTTCCCACGTCTCCCACTATCGAGGCTTCCTGCAGATTATGAACAACAATTATGTTTGTTGAAGTTAAACGTGGATAGTTCCTCCTTAGATGAGTCTCTCCACACTCCCAACACGTTAATGGCTTGCAGGAGTTGTCCCCAAACTTTTTCGTTCCCAGGTTTACCGGTTTATCACTACCTTTCATATTCAGATGATTGGAGTGAAAATCCTTCCTTGGGAAACTTTTTGCTGCATTCTGATAAGGAGTTGGTTGGTATCCCTTCTTCTATTGGTTCATTTGATCTTTCTTTGTATCCTTCCAGGTATTGGGAATCTCTACCCACTGTTTATATTGGTAATAACACATTTGTGCTTTCCTGAATACCTCACTCAAGGATTTGGGGTTGTCAAACTCAATTCTGTCCCGGTAGGCCTATGGTAAACAGCTTAAGAGTCACTGTATTTTTAACTTATCCTCTCGGATGTATGGTACAAACCTTAGTAGTTCCAGAAATTTATTTATAAGGTCCTCCATAGTCATCTGTCTGATTCGTAACTTGTAAAATTCTTTCGTCTTCCTTTCATAATAGCTTTAAGAAAGGTATTGTTTCTTGAAATACTTCTTAATGTCAGACCATTCCAACTGTTTCTCCTTTAGGCCCTTGGCCAATTTCAGGTCCTCCCACCAAATGTTGGCCTTCCCTTTCAGATTGTAGATGGCCATTCTGACCTTCATGTTGCTGGAATAGTTGTAGATCTGGAAGTATTTTTTGATGTCCAACAACCATGCCTCAACTTCTTCTCCTGTCCTAGATTCTCCATCAAAGGTAGATGGTTTAATCCTTTGAAATTCTCCTTCAAGGTGGTCTACTTGTTTTCTTTTTTTGTCTGGTATATTTTTATCTTCAGTTGAAGGTGTCCCTTCAGATGACCTGTCTCCTTTTTCTGTTTCCGGTCCAGAATTCTTGGAGGCCCTTTTGCTGACTTCTTCATCATGGTTATCATCTTTTGAGATTTTCTTGGTTACTATACTATGCAACATGACTTCATTTATCTCTTGTTGTTCCTACTGTTCTTTCTTCAATTTTTCATTGTCGGCCTTGAAAAATTGTAGTTCAACAATAAGATTCCTCATTGTTTCCAACACCTCTGTGGGTGAGCTTCCATCATTGTTTTGTCTTGGACCTCCAGGAGGTCCTTGCTGCAGATTTCCTTCCATCCTAATTTATGCACCCTCCTGAGCTGCCATAATTTACAAAAATAGAAAGGGCCTTCTGTTTGTAACCATAATATTTATTAGTTTTACATAAATCAGAATAAATACTAAGCAAATAATGTGGCCCTGTTCAGGCCTAGTGTTGTATCTTTACCTCTGATACCATATGTAATATACCTCAAAAACTGTCTAAAAAATATAAAAATTGTTTGTATAAATATCCTTGAATAGTTCAAGATTCAAGCAAGTAAGATTTATGTTATAAAGCTTGAGTCTGAAAGTTTGCAAGAGTCCTTATTGTCGTCTATTGTCATTACCATTCAACTTAAATTTTTCTGATCGACGATAAGTGTTTACTCCTCATTTCAAAGTTTATGTCAATTCCTGTAATTATAATTACTTTCCTATCTGTTTGTACTTATAACCATTACCACAGTGTTAACAACACAAATGACTTTGGGACTTTATGGCCAAATACTTATGCGTTAGACCCTACAAATAACCCATTACCATATGTTTACAATACAAATGACTTTGGGGGTTGATGGCCTAGGCCTCATGTGTTAGTCCATACACATAATCACACGATGAAAATCACCAAACAGACTTAGGTAAAAGTAGAGTATTAATCTATACTCCTCTATGAAAAGTTTAAATATAAACAGACCCCTATAGTTTTTTTTTTAAATATCTGGATACAGGATAGTGGTTAGGTAAGGCCTTCTGGTTAAACTCAGAGTATGAATATTTCATAATCCTCCAATCATATTCAAATTCACCTGCACCGTTGGATTACAAGTACTTGGTCTAGCGCTTATTCCATATGCTCACTGGTTGTGACCACGTGCCTAATCAAAATGCCTTTCACATTTCGACATTCCAGCATTTCGACAAGTCACAATCCATGAAATGGAGCCAAATCAATTGTTCACAAAACTTCATAATATGATCCCTTATTTTCTTAATCGAACAACTGATGGGATTTTCGTGTTTTTCCCTTTGAGTCATCGTGACTCCAACATTATAAAATTCATGATCATAAAATCTCTAAAGTGATCGAACGGTTCACATAACCCACTGAGATGGACAATTGACAGGATTTTAGAGTTTTTCCTTTCGGGTTTTCGAAACTCAGAATAGTCCCTTTTGGCATTTCGGAGTTCGAGACTTCATGATGGTGGAGTTTCTTCTTTCTATGTAAAACCATGAAATAGAAAGTTTTTATGTGACATAAACCTGTTGACATCACACGTGGATTGACATGTGTCAAATAACTTCCATGTGTCACTCTGATTCGTGACTTACATGTGCCTGAAATGTTGAATCAGCTTGACACTTGTCATTTCCTGATTATGCCATGTGTCCTTAGCTAACGTGGTTGGTTGATGTGTCTATTTTGGGATTTCAAGGTTCTCTACTTCAAAGGTTAAATTTCCTTTGATATTTGACTTCCCGGTCTGTGAAACTCCGAAATGGAGTCTTTGACATGCTCTGATCTTTCACATTTCGCGATTTCATCATTCTTTCCGTCAGTGTCCTTGACACCTCCAACTCCCGGTATCCAAAACTCCGAAATGGTGATTAAGTCGTGGTTTCACATTTCGTGATTTATCATTCTTGTCCTGAGTGTCCTTGACAACTCCAACTCCCGGTCTCCGAAACTCCAAAATCGGGATTAAATCGTGGTTTCACATTTTGCGATTTTATCATTCTTGTCATGAGTGTCCTTGACACCTCCAACTCCCGGTATTCGAAACTACGAAAAGGAGATTAAGTCGTGGTTTCACATTTCATGATTTTATCATTCTTGTCTTGACTGTCCTTGACACCTCCAACTCCCGGTATCCAAAACTCTGAAATGGCGATTAAGTCGTGGTTTCGAATTTTGCGATTTTATAATTCTTGTCATGAGTGGCCTTGACGCCTCCAACTTTCAGTATCTAAAACTCTGAAATGGTGATTAAGTCATGGTTTCGGTACCGTTGATTAAGGGTAACCCATTTTGTGATGGCAAGGTCTCAGGAATATCTGTTGAATGTACCCTGAGGTCGTATTTCCATTTTTGGAATAGCACCAGTACTTGGACATAATTTTAATCCGTGTTTTGATTTCTTTTAAATTGGTTCAACATATGTAATAAAATTTATTGAATGACTCATGGTTCTGGTTGAAAGTACTTGGAAGGATAGGTTGAACCATAGCGATAAATCGAGCACCGAATTTACTATTTAAATATGAAAAATATTGAAGTTTGAATTATTCGGCTATAATTATTCTGGTACTAAAATGTTCCCAGAATTCAAGTAATATAGTTACTGGTACTCTTATATTTTGTTATGTCCGATTTAAATAGAAAGATATGAGTCAAGGTCGTGTTTTGTTTTTTTTTTTGCTAGAAATTTCAGCTTGTATCGTATATAAAACAAATACAAAATAATACAACAAGGGTTTCCAGCATCTCTATTTATGAATGAGATTATTGGCCTCCTAAAACCAACATATCATTTGTGTTGTAGTTATATGTGATAGAATTATATTGTGGGGAAAATTTTGGTATTTCCTATTCGATTAATTCCATACTATGAGGCAGATACTCGCCCGAGTAGATTTCTAATTTTGAATTTTTTATCTACAGCAATATAAATATTCCATTTATCTAGATTTAGTTCCTAATCTATCGTTAATTCTATACCATGAACTTTGATGTACTTGTAATTTACCCTACAACTACCTCTGTAAAGAATAGATCAAGATTACCGAAAAATGATTGCTTCCATAATTTAGCCATGCAATGACTTTTCGATTGTCATAATAAATAAAGGACAATTTCTAACAATTATTCAGAATTCAGTCTAGTCGAAAGGAGTCACTCAAAGGTTAACTTACAAGTTATTCTATTAACATTTATACCCCATACACATGAACATGTTCCTTTCCTAATATTATATCAAATTCGATATTAATAGATATACTTCATGAGGGATCTAATTGTTTACCAATGAATTGGAAAATACCTCAACTCAGAATTAGCAAATGCATTACAACAGACATATATATAATCGTTTAAATAGAGAAGGAAATGAATTAAAATATCTAAACCATCCTACGAGAAGACAAAGGGAACAACCACGTTCCTCCCAACTGTAGAACAGGGTAGCCAAAACACCTGCCTAATTCACCCCCTAGCCTGACCATGAATCCATGAGGGAAAACTTGGAATCTCCTCCTCAGAAGTTGTCTTTCCGTTTCAGCAGAATCCTCTTTCCTCAGACTCAATTAGTAGTGTTCATAATAACAAGAGAACTCATAATCTTTTCCCCAACATACTTGGCAGCGTCCTGCCTCCTCCCATATGCTATTTAACATTTGTTCAGGTCTTTTCCCTCCCTTGGGAATTTTCACATATTTCTAAATCTCTAATTTTCAGGGGCTGCCAATGGCCAACTCACTTATTTTCCACTTGTAATAATCAGCCCAGAGGTAGTTCGAACATGTTCCCCACTCATGGAGTCATGGTTAGCTAAATTTAACATGGTTGTTCCATTTGTCCTCCTACAATCAATATAAAATATTATGTTTCCATACAAGTGTCATAGTCAAATAGTTAGTTGGGTCAAATCAGGTCTCTGCCCAACAGTCAGAATAATTAATTACAATTACCAAATTCGAAATTCAGAATTGCCATAAATGGAAAAAAAATTCCAAATTCGAATTTACTAAAAACTGAATAAATTTTCAGCAATTTTAAATTTCAAAAATATTTTATTTTTGGGGATGTCACATGAAGGTTTCTATAGTAGGATTTCTGAAAATGTGTGCAACTTGATCATGTCTAGCGAAAAATAACACTTCAAGAATGTGATATTGGATGAGATTCTAATGAGGTGCATGTGTAGATCAATGCATTTACAATATTGATTTTGAATTGGATATTTGAAAGTTTTATGGAACTATTATTTTCACACTAAAGGATGTTTCGATGATACTAATGGAATCCAAAATCTAAGAGGATTTATCAAAGTCACAAAGATTATTGGCTTGCATTAACTACTTCTTGGTACTCTACTTTTTCTGAAGAAAAATAAAGAGCCTATTTATTCTTACAATCCATAATGATAGATCTACAAACAATACTCAAAAGATAACCTATAGTAGACTTATGATCATCAAGTTCAGCAACCCAATTAGAATTAGTGAAACCAACAAACAAGGGAGTCCCCCTAAACAAGAATTTATCCCAAACTAAATAATACCTTGGATATGCAAAAGTATCTTTTTGGTTTCCTTCCAATGGATTTTATGGGGTGTTTATATATATTGGGTAACAATACCAATAATAAAGGAAATATTGGGATGGCTATGAGACAAATACAAAAGGATACCAACTAATCGATCGTACAAAGTGGCATATATGTTTCTTCTAGTACAGATGGAAGCAAGTTTAGCGCTACAATGCAAGGGATAACCAACGTGTTAACACATAATAATGATCATGTAATGGAGGATTTATGGTTTTCAGAGCCTACATTTATCCATTTCTCCGAGGATTATGTCATACCATCAACTAACAACCTCCTTGAAGTGTGCAAGCTATATTTGAGTTGGAGTTGCGAACTAGTTAAGTAGGAGCATTGTATCTTAGATAGGTTGTAGGAACTCACTATAGATTTTAACCTTGTGCAAAATTTACTGCAAATAGATTTTCAGTAAAAGAATAGAAAATATACAATGGAAAATACAAACATTACATAAAGATTTTCCCCCTAGAAACCCAAACCAGGAAAACCAACATATTCTATATTCATTCATTATGATACATTGTTTACAATACAATATACATGTAGCATCCAACGACATCCAAAACCCTACCCCAATGACCTGGATTAGTCCACAACCCTAATTCCTTAACCAGAAATAGAAAACCATCTACAAAGAAACAATGTGCCGAAAAACCACCTAAAGAATATAAAACATACCCAACACTCACATTCAGACTTATCAACATCCATAGTAGTCGTAGAACCATCGAGTACTCCATGAGGGTTTTTATCCTGTTTGAAGATCGATAAAGTGGTTTTGGAATTTTTTTTTCCTTTTGGCACTACGAACTGGCGCTGTGCACCAGTGACAAGTGTTGCGAACTTCGCTGCGAACTCATTTCCAGTAGCAAAGTCTTCTAAATATTTGATCATATATCCAAAATAGTGATATGGGTTTTTCTAAAATTGTTTTTGGAGGATAATGGTAATGTCATTGATTTGTTGTCCAAATTTCAGCCTGACCCAGTTTGTAATTTGAGAGATATAATTAAAACACCAGTGTGGTGCAAATTGGCGTTGCAAACTCTTTGTTTTGCATAGTTGTTGGATATTCGCCTTGTTTGGAGGTTTCCACTTGTCAAGGAAGGTTAGAATGGTCTCCTAGGAGTTTTTTGGACATGAGGTACATGTGTTCCATTTCCATATCAATTAGGATGACTTATTTCAAAAGGAATTTATCATCATAGACAAAATCCAAAAAACATAGAAATTTGTTAGGCTTTTGTTGGAATATTTTCTAACAAGACTCCTAAATGGAGGAGGATCTTATGTAACCCCTTGGCTTCGATGTCCTTAGTGTATATAGAGATTATTCACTATAAATGAAAGGGTTTTTGATGATAAAAGGGTTGGATTCATGAGCCAAGAGAGGAGAGAATTGGAGGAGCAGTTTTAGTTGCTCATTTGTAATCTTGAGGGCATGTTTGTAATGACATTTTATTCCATTAAAGATTCATGAGAGTTGTTATCATATTGTCTTCCATGTTTTTCCATTTCTTTTTTATCTTCTTGATTGAATATATTGCAGGTTTTGAGTATCATAGCTACCATTGATTGATGGATTCATGAATAACAAAGGATTTGTTGTAGCTTTCCCATTAAATTATTGTTCATTGTTTAAGAAAATATTTATCTCTTTCAGAAAGGATATTTGTATAATGGATTTTCTTCCTTTTTTCATGTTCACCATGATTTTGCTCATCATTATATATCCCTTTTTCTTATACATAGTTTGATTGTCGTTGATCTGTAAGATGTTATGACTCCATGCCCAATCGAATGCCTCTGTAGACTTTTTTCTACCCTCTCCCTTTCTTTCTCAATATTGTTGATCCACCTACTCAAACCATTTTAATCCATTTATATTTTGATGGGTACTGGGATTTCACTTACAACATTCTAAGTGTGACTCTCAATGGAAGTGAAAAAATCTTCCCTAGAAGAACGACAATGATCAGATCCAGATCTTTATGGTAGACAAGAACAGGACACCATATTGACTACAATATTCTACGTGGTGACTCCAACTTCATCATAGATGAATCTATGGGTGACTCCACTAGTTTGAAATGGACAAGATTCTTTCTCAGAGGTATGCATTTTGTGATTTCTCAAATATATCTAGTTTTCCAAACCCTATGCCTGATAGAAGTGAATGGGAAGGTTTCCTTCCTAGGTTTAAAGGGGAAAATTGGGAAATGCTAGCTGAGTTTTTACTAGATTTTCATGAGTGCATACTTAAGCTGAAATTTATAAATGAATATGTCCTCATCAAATTGTTTACATACTCTTTAGATGGAGCATCTAGTGATCTTACAAGGATCTTTTTCAGGAAAGACATATTTTTTGAAAGCAATACCTAATTTTGGAGTGCACGCAACAAGTGGCAAGAAATATTAATGACAAAAAAGAAGGAAAGGTAGCATGCAAGAGGAAAAAAACATGGCGCGCATATAGACAAGACTAACCACGATAGGTTTAGGGTTTTTGACAAGATTGTAACGACTAGAAGATGATAAAAGAGTATAAATAAGGACCTAAGAGGTCTAGAAAAGAGAGAGGATAAGGGAGAATATATCATAATTGAGAGAGTTGATTAGTATGATTTTGTGGGTTGTTTATTGTAATAAATCTTGTAGAATAATCTAATAAGTTAGTTTTTGAGGATTAGGTCACAGGATGAGGAGACTGGTTTGATCTAGTTTGCCTCACAAAGGGTTATTACCCTCAATCTTGATTGTATTACTAAACATGTTATACACGCAATGCAATATTTTGTAGCAGAATAAGTAAAAGAACATAGAAACCAGATATTTGCGGACATAGCCCCAAGAGGGGGTGAACCAAGGTAAAAAATTTGTTATGTGTGATTGTTAATGAATGATTTTTTTCTGTTGATGATTAGCTTATGAATGAATGGTTAAAGTATCTTTATAATCATGCATGCATAGAATTAAAGACAAATAAATAAGATAAGTAATTGACTAGTTAACAAGGATGATAAATAAGGAAGAAAGAACACAACCACAGACCCCATTCATTATTAGACTATAAACACTTGAGTATTGCAGTTACCCATCAAAACTATCTTGGGTGAGACTTCATTGTGCATCCTGTGCGCAACGTTTCCTTTTGGTTTACCAGGAGGGATGATAGTTTTTAAGGTTTTTTTTGGAAACCTATTGAAATACAAAAATGGGAAATAGGGGAATTGTGCTCAAAGACATTGATGACCATGCGACAAAGTTCTCCAAAAATATTATGTCTTGTAATATGTTGATTAAATTTGGGAAATAAGAAGCTTGTTGGCGGGCAAAATTGACCATCCGTCAACTGGGAGAGTGGATCCGGTCCGGGGTTCTCTAAATAACCCAAGCCATTTGGGATAACCCACCGTGACGGGTTTAGCGGCTCCGTTAGCCGATCTAAGTCCTATGAAAACAAAAGAAAACTACTCTAAATTAACTAATCTAAAATAAAAATAACTATTAAAACAAACTAAACAAATCTAACTATTATATATACAATCCACTATCTAATACTATAATAACTCTAAGAAATTAAATATCTAACTACTAACATAAATAAATCTTATTCACAAATGTACAATATTTACAATTTACAGATTTGAATGAAAACCTGAAAAAACTCATTTGTATTTTGTCCTAAGACAGCGAGAGCTATTGTTTTTTGATTTTTACGATTTTATGAAAACGAAATAAACTAAAAAAACTATCTAAGCTAGGCAACTAAAATAATAACTCTAACTAAAATTCTAAACTAATATATTTATCTAAGATACTTATATTATATTAACTAATTAACTATTAGATACTAAATAACAAACTGACCTGAAGTAACGTTTTCCAATTTGTCCTGTGTAAGATGGTCGATTCAGTTGTTTGGTGGGAGGAAACCCGCACCAGATTATCCACGATCTTCTCATAAACGGGAAGTTGTTGTGATATTCATATGTAATTACAGGATAAACAAAACATAAATATTACATAAATCTTATGATTTACAAATCTTCACAGTTAGATAAATCTGCATGCAAAGATCTATACAAAATGATTCAATTAACAAAGAAGAGAAATATGTCATTCATTAACTGAAACAAAGTAATTGTTGTACTTTAAAAATAGGAGAGATCAGATAGAGACAGCATATAAATCAAATCACATCAGCATACAAAGAATTATGATAGCTAAAGTAGTCGATAATTAATTGCCAACTGATATGCAAAAACTTGAAACAAAAGTTTGATATATTGAAAGCGAAAGATGTTACAAGACATCAACTTTCGTCTTAGTCTGAATCATAAATACATAGTCTGGTTCTCCCACAGTGAGGATGATGATGTTTATTACAAAAAATGACAACTATTTAAAGACCTTACACAGGTTAAAACATCCCTGTGGAAGTTATCAAAACTGTTTACACAAATCTGGGAAAATATCCCAAGTTTCTATCTCTAACTCAAACTAACAACTTAAAAATAAAAACTACATCACACAAATATCTCCTATGTTGTCATAGCATGCCCAAATTGACCATTGCAATTCGTATGTACCTGAACAAGGACAAGAATAGACAATATTAGAGGATATTTTGTAGATAGAATTGATAAAAATCTAATTTTAAAGACTAGCTACATAATCTTCTGATTATGTAGCTGGTATAAATTGAACACAGAATCGTATTAAAACCAATTCAACACTTAAAGAATTAAATTCAAACTATTAAACAAGTATCCAATTGCTATTTGAAAGACAAACGAATCATTCAAATCAAAATTGTTATACTAATTTGAGAGAAAACAAGACTATGATCAATCGAATGATTATAGAGATGCATGTACTTTGTTCCATTTGTTATCACAAATTCGGGTAAACAGAATTGTATTGGATAACTCGACAGTAATGAAATCGTTTTCATAACCAATTGAAATCAACACAAATAGTTGCTTCAACTATCCACAATATCATTGTCGTATCCAAACGAAACCAACAGGATCATTTTCAAATTGATATAACTGTATTAAATATAAATGATCATGCTAATCACTTGCAAATCAAATCAAATAGGAACGAATCGAAACGGTTTGAGGCTGGCAAAATCATTATGAATTAACATTGTTTCCATGATTTTAGTGAATAGATCTTCGACACAGGCCAAATGAGAATATCGATTCCATACAAAACATAGTCGTTTTTGCCAAATTGAAGTCAAATAGAGTTGCTTTCCTGATTAAAAAGATTACCTCATATTTATTAAACCAATCATTAATAATGACGAATAACATATTTAAAGGATCATAACAATTCAAGCCCACAAAATTGTTCCAAAATCAAACCATAAAAACTAAATCAGAGCCAATATGATCCAACCACAACGAAATCATACCAAATCAAAACATATTCATGCTCTGATTTTAGCATAAAAATCTCATGTACAGGTCAGATGCAAACAAAATCCAAGCGAAAGAAAACTTCATTGATCACATTAATTCAAACTAACAGAAATTTTCTAGAGCGAACCACACCAAGTCAAAACCAATCGATCGCTTCTACTAAGCTGGGCACGACAAAATCGCAGACCAAAATCATAACCATATTCGACTTTAGTAAAATGAATCTACTGTACAGGATCCACAACATAACCTTTTTTGATAATCAAACCATGACAAAATTATTTTGAATAATAAACAGACTTATCGAAACTCAAAAACCAATTCATTATATTAATCCAAGCAATTGATAAAACGAAATTGATATTGAAATTCATACCTGGATAATCAGTGAACAACTTGGTCATGATAGTTTGGAATTGATGAAGGCTATCGCCGACTCAACATTCCTAAAAACGATCGAACCAGTGGTTTTCTGCTTCTTGTCATTAGCTTGAAGCTTGTCCCTTTCTGTTGTCAACATTGTAACTTGGTTTTAAAATGATTTGATTTTCGACTGTAATAAGGGAACGTCAGTATAGTATCACTCCAGCCACACATTACATTGGACACACATTGTCTGCTCAGGCTTCGAAATTGTAGGCGAGGGTTGGTTTAAATCACCGAGGGTTTCATTAGGTAGCTTGATCCCTAGGTAGCTAGGATTGTTCTTTAGGCAAGGGGGTAAATTAGAAACAAAGTCATAGGGTGGCTCAGATCACAGACCATGGGAATAAGGGTACTCTCTAGCCAGGAAGCGCTCGATATCAAAGTCCGAGTCTTCGCTGAGGACTATGGGCTTTTGATCAACGTTTGGCTTAGGCTTATTCCGGGCAAGTCTCGATATCAATCGAGCATTCCTTTTATCTTTGTTTTTGACAGTAGGGTTACCCTTGACCTTCTTACTCACAGGCTTCTTTACAACCTCAACCTTATCTGTTATAATGTCGGGCAGGTCGATGTCAGGGCCGACCGAGGGTTTGGGAGAGGGTAGAAGGGCATGGAAAGGCACGGGTGGCCGGACCTTAGTCTCGCTGAGCACAGGCTTGTCAATTTGGACGGACTCTGAATCATCAAATCCATTTCGAGAGAGAAAATCTTGCCAATTATCGCTGTGAAGGTTCAAATGGTGATTGACGATGAGTCTAATTAAGCCATGGTGAAACAAGATGGTATCGACCTTCTCATTTTTGAACCTCTTATCCATTTTGTAAAGACTACACTAGAAATAAAATGGCATGTTCAATGGATAACCCATGAAATTCATTAATAGTCGAAGGTGATAAAGAAAAACCAATCCATACCGACCCTCACAGGTCACAAATTGTTTAACCATTATCAAAAGATAATGCCACCTGGGTTTAAGTGTGGAAATATGAATACCTTTGTCACAGGATGTGACTTTTTGTGATATGAATAGCAAAGGCCATGGAACGTCGTCGACGTTAGAGTTTTTAAACCATCGTTGGCCCGTGGCTGCCAATCCTGTGGCAGAGCTTATGAACTCTTCATTCAACTCAAGATGAATGTCACCTACTTTATCCCTACACCCATCAAAGGTAAGGACGAATTGTTGTGCAACAAACAAATTGAAACCCTCGAACCTCTGTACAAACGTGAGCCAACCACTATCCTCTAAATCTTTCTGGGCATTATCGAACAGTAATAGAGCTTGGCTATCATTCGGCTCTATTCGCACTACCAGTGCCATAGATAGGAGCACACGGTGAGTGATGTGAACGAGCTAGGGTTTGAATTACAGCATACGCAGGGGTAGAACGCTCAAAGTCTTACCCAAAACTAGCAGAGGTTAAACAGGGATAGGAGGAAAGACATTAATTACATATCGTGCGAAGTTGGTGGAGCTATTTTGGCCCATGCAAAACATTCATATCCACAGTACAACCACCAATGCTTATAACTATTCAAATGACTATGCATATGTGTTAATAATTATTCCATTCAATCAACCAATGAAATCAATGGTAAGTGGATTAATCATTCATGCAAGAAATAGTTATACCATAGTTTAAAAACCAAACAAATTAATTGAAACCAATACCAAGTGTTGTATGAAACGATTCATACCAAGGGTTTAACCATAACACCAATGATTTTTTATGTAACCAATGTGTCAACTGAATTGATCAAATAACATGTAAATCCAATCACCAATGCATCACAAACTCAATCACTCATAAAATGAAAATTCATAATCAATCAAAGAATGTCAAATAAGTACAGATCAAAAGGTCTTGCCAACTGTATAATGATAAGTAAAATGTAAACAAAATGGGCATGTCGACAAGAATGATAACGACAATTCAGTGACGATTTTAATGCGACTTCGAAAACCAAGTTGTCATGCTTGCAATCGTGAAAACAAGAAGAAAGGTAAGTGTGTAAATAGTGCAAAAAATAAAAGTGTCGTTTTATTTGAGAATTGCGACGGAAATTAAGGTTTGCAAAACACTGGTGTAGGAATCTTATAAGGATAGTAGAAAAATGTGAATTGGCTTCCAACAATGGCGACACACTGGTAGAAGCAGTTATCTCTGCCAAAAAAACAAATTCAGATTAGGATAACAAGAAAAATTCTAACTCAAAAATAACAACCAGAAAATCGTGTAAACATCATCATTAACCAAATATTCCAGCAGTGTTTAAAGGATGAAAGATGATAACAGTCTCAAGACAAGCGAGTTGCGATATTAAAGATACAATCCCCAATATTGTTGACAGAGCCATTGCTGCTAGCAGGCGTCCATAGCCTCGATAGGTTTGCCATTTAACCCACTCTGACATTCGCATCCTACCAAGAAGTTCTATATCAGAATAAAGGACATTAAGAGGTTTCTTATTTGCAAATTTTCATATACCCGACATTGCTTTGCTGCCAGCGGGCCTGTTCAGTACCCCGACAAAGTTGTCTTGGTGCCATGCATGCATTTACCCGCTGCCAACAGACCTGTTCAGTATCCCGACGGGTTTACAAGCACTTCCCATAGCTCTATTAATGATTTGTTTTGTTTTGTTTTTCAAAGATATATAGTTGAGCGGGGTGATGCTGAAAATTATGATATTTTAACATATTTTTTTCAGAGCTCAACATAATTTTTTAGAAGTGTCCTTTATTAAGATCCAGAGATGTTTCATTTACAAAACCAACTTCTTAACGTAGGGAGACATATTCTGATTCATTCCCTTAAGGAATAGGGACAATGTAAAGAGATAATGGATGATCCCAACAAGATTATGTTAGAGATTGAAATCAATTAACTTCTTTCAAATGACAAACTTTTGCCAATCATAGATGTAAATTTCAGAAGTATACAATTGATGTTTATACAATTTTCTTAGCAGTTATTTCAGCGAAGGAATTTTCTATTTTATTTGTCTGAATAGCTCAATATACAGGTAGGTGTATTTCCAAAAACACAAGTTGATAAACTCAAAGGAGAAATCAAAAACAAAAAGCAAAAGAAAAAGCAAACAAAAGAAAAATATGTACATAATATACAAGGGTTGTTATCAAGCAAAGTATATTTTCAGGGCTTGGCCATTCACCGGATAGGTGTGAGGCTGCCCTTCAAGATTCTGCAATCAGAAAGAACTGGGACCCAACTTTTCAGCAATTAAAAACGGTCCAAGCCATAAGTTTTGAAATTTCGTGTGCTCTCCCTTTCCCTCATGCGGTTTATCCCATTTCAAGACGAGGTCACCTACTTCGAAATTCCTATGAGAAGAAGAGTTAGAATCGAACCAGCTTTTAACCAATAATTGATGCTGATCTAACTTATGTTTAGCTTGGGATCTTACCTCTTATAGCTTCATCAAAGCGTTAATTCGGTTTTCCAAAGGGGGACAATCTTCTTCTTGAATTTTCTGCGATAACTAAAGTGAAGGAAGAAGAATGTGTGGTGGAAGAATGGATTCTCTGCCATAAATGAGAAAAAAGGGGGATTTACCTACAACAACTTTTGGCGTTACCCTATCAGCCCACAACGCATTTAACAATGCATTATGCCATTTTTTGTGATTTTCAACCACCGTTATCTTGATGATTTTAATCAAGTTCTTATTTGTTGATTCTACCAATCCATTGCCTTGGGGGTAATAGCTACCAAAATACTTCAATTTAATTCCTTTTTCCAAAGAGAACTCACTCATCTCAAGAGAGGAAACGTAAGAAGCGTTATCGAATACTAAACAGTCAGGGATACCAAAACGAGTGATAATATTCGAATTTAGAAAGGCAATTACCTGACTGGTGTTGATAGTTCTTAACGCGGCAGTTTCAGACCATCGGGTAAAGTAATCTGTGGCTGTCACAATAAACTTGTGTTGTTTTTAGGATGGGGGGTTGATTGGACCTATGATATCAAGGCCCCACTGCTGAAAAGGAGAGTCTACTGAAACGGGTTGCAAAGGAAAGGCTAGTTTTTGTAACCGCCCTAATGCTTTTTGACAAATGATACACTTACGACACAAGGCATGGGCATCTCTAAAAAGCGTGGGCCAGTAATAACCAGCTCTTAAAACCTTATGGGCAGTGGTTTCACCACCAAAATGACCTCCATCTTGTCCTACATGAAACTCTAGCAAGACTTTTTTTGCTTCGTCTTTCTCAAGACAACGCATCAACACACCATCAAAATTTTGACGAAACAAAATACCATTAACCAAATGAAAGGAGGCAGACTTTAATATCAACACTCTTCTTTTAGTGGGATCTAGGTGACGGGGTGCTGGCCCATGTTGATGACAGAATCTTATATCGTTATACCAAGGACTGACCGAGTTTTGTGCGCAACAGATTACATTTTGATCGTGTTGTCCTAGGTTTGACGTATCACTTTCTTCTTGTTGTCCTATTGTTGAATCAAAAACTAACTTGCATAACCCTTGGCCTCTCACTATTTGAGATGGGGTAATTTCTATGTCATACTCCTGCAAGGAGGTGACCCAGTTAGCCCTCTTTTCTCCTAGTTCTTTCTGCACTAACAGGTTCCTGACGGCTGGGTAAGGGACAATAACTTTCGTCCTTGACTTCAAAAGATAGGACCGAAAGTGATTGACTTCTTTGAAAACAACATAGGCTTGCCGATATACCACTGGGTAATTAAGTTCAGCGCCTTTGAAAGAAGAACTCATAAAGTAAATGGGTACTTCATTGTTCTCGACATTCTTTTGGGTTAAGACGGCAGCATAGGAACGGTCAGAAGCAAAAGTGTAGATTGTAAAGTCTTGAGAAAATTCGGGGCTTATGAGAGACGAAGTGTCTATTATGGAATTATTTATTGCATTAAAAGATTTATTTTCTAGGGGTCCCCAATGATATTGGGTGTCTTTCTTAATTAAATTATGTAAAGGCCTAACCATTTCGGAGAAACTGGGGACGAATCTCCTCACGAAGTTAATCTGGCCTAAGAAAGACTGCATAGATTTTTTGTATGTAGGAGGGGGAAGTTTCACGATGACTTGAGTCGTTTTGAGGTTGATAATCATCCCTTCGTTTGACACAATAAATCCCAAGAGTTTACCATCTTCTACTGCAAAAATGGATTTTTTAGGATTTAAGGAGATGTTGTATTTACGTCATCGCTGTAAAATGGCTCGTAAGTGAACTAGATGATCGGTTTTTTTTTTTAGAGAATACAGTAACATTATCTAAGTAAACTACGACAGACTGATTGATTAGGCCTCGGAAAGCAATGTCCATTGCTCTCTGGAAAGTGGCACCAACATTAATTAATCCAAAGGGCATTTTTCGATAAGCATAAGTTCCCCACAGGGTACGGAAGGTAGTTTTAAGTTGGTCTGGTGGAGACATCAGGACTTGGTTGTACCCCAAGAAACCATCCAGTAAGGATAGCCTCTCAGAACCAGATACCTATTGAAGGATCTATTCCATGGGTGGGACAGGATAGTTGTCTTTATCAGACGCTCCATTAAGGTTTCGGAAATCGACGCAGAGTCGGATTTCCCCACTTTTCTTCCAGACAGGGACAAGGTTAGAAACCCATTGAGTGTGCCTAACAGGAAAAATTATCTTAGCATTTAAGAGCTTATTCAATTCTTTTTTAACAGTCGATTCAAGCTTAGGGTGCATTTTTCTCATTTTTTGTTGAAAGGGTAAGGTTTGAGGTTTCATAGGAATGACATGTTGTATGATGTTAGGGTCAAAAGTTTTAAGGTCATCATACGTCCATGCAAAGACATCTTTAAATTCTTTAAACAATTTAATAAATGTAGTTTTTTCTTGTTTAGAACATCCTACCCATAGATTAATGCACTGCGGATTATCATTAGTTCCTAAGTTTATTTTTTCATAAGATAACGAGGAACTATTGGTTTAACAGTTGACCGACTTTTTAAATTTATCTTTAAGATCGTAAAATTTCTCTAATCTAACTACATATTTAGGGATCGAATTTACCATGTCCGATGAAGATTCGGAAGTTCTCGGATATGGTATTACCGTGAAATCACGCAAATTGTCGTCGTGCATGCGTTCGTCTATCACCACGCCTTGAAAAGTTTCTTCCATATACAAAAAGTTAATAATCTGCTGATCGTCGTCAAAGACTCTCCAGTTCGTGATGTTGTTGGGAATGGATGGTCGGAACAATAGTTCGACGGAGAATGCATATGGGGACAAGCCTTCTACAGGAAAGACTTTAGAAGCTATGTTAGCTAATAGATCTGCTTCAGAGTTATTCAATCTAGGAATAGAATTTATATTGAAAGAAACAAATTTATTCAATAAATTCCATACCTCATATTGGTAGATTTTAAGATGCGGAGAAAGACAGTGGATAGAATCTCTTACCTGTCTAACCATTATTTCGGAGTCGCCAAAGGCAACCAAGTTTTGAATGTTCATATCTAAAGATTTTCTGAGACCTTGTAGTAAAGCCTCATATTCTGCAGTGTTATTAGTACATTCAAATTCCAACCTACATGCAATCAATGTTTTGTTACCTGTCGGATCCATAATAACGCATCCTGATCTAGCTCCTTCTTTGGACTTTGACCCATCAAAATAAAGAGACCAAATTTGATTTCCATCAGGTACATGAGACCGTTGCATAGAAGTTGTTGGCTGCACATATGCTACAATCTCGGACTATTGTTCTGGATTGGTGATAGTTGAAGCCTCGGCCATGAAATTGCTGAAAAAGGTGTCCATCCCTTGTACTTCGGGTGAATCAACAGAAGGTGTAAATGGTTCATTGGGATCATTCAAATCTGTGACCATGAACTTAAGGTAGCGTTCACGATTTACCCTGACCTTGTTAGTCTTTTTGTTGTCTGGAAGCCATAGATGAGACCAATCTGTCACGGAATAACCGTGTAGCTGCTCCGACCAGTCCCTGCTTAAAAAAAGACCATACAGTTCTGGAATATCCATAACAATAATATTAATGACTTGATGAACCTTGGGGTTAGACGATAATCTTATAAGCACATTCTTTAGTTCGCATATAACTTTAACATTGGTCCGATCAAGTTGTATGATTTTTAAGGTGAAGGGTTCAACTTCAACGTTAATCTTCTGGAAAACAGACCATGACATCACATTGGATGACGCTCTTGAGTCTACCATACAATTGTGCACGTTTCTATTAAATATTTCGAAAGTTAACAAAAATGGGGGTACACTTTTGCGAGTGCTAAGGGTGGTAGTTTGTGGCTTTTTACTCGCAGTTTCTAAAGCTACTTTATCTATATTATTTATATTATTTAAATTACTTACGGGAAGGTTTCCTTTATCTTGAGGATCAATATTTTTTTTAGTGGAAGTCTTCTGAGGAACTTTGTTCTACACAACCTTGTTACCACTTGAATTACCATTTTTTCCATTCTCTGAGATATTCTGTAACATTTTTTGGAGCAGAAATGGAAATTTCAATAACTCATAAACATAAATTTTAGCTCTCAACTTTTTAAGATCTTCAACTACATCATAATATAATTTGGGGTTCACATGACTCTGTTTAGTCTCATCTAGTTTAGATTTATTTGGAGGCAAAGTTGTAGTGTTTTCGGCAGAAGGTTTGTTTTTTGTCTTACTCCTGGTATTATAGGGATGTATTGTCTCTAAGTTAGCTCGAAAGATGTTATCCGAGAAATGTCCAAAAATATTTGGAGAAGACTCCTCTTCTTGAACTGTCTCTTGTTCAACTACCTCCTTAGGAATCTCAGGAGGCATCAAGTTATCTTGGGCTTCTAGAATCCTTTTAAGGGCATATTGCAGACTTTCTAGATTAAGGCCTTTGGTGGTTGGACTAGGTCGGTTGGTAGGAAAAGGATTCTGGAACGGGTGTTTGTAAGGCCCTTTGCTCGAGGAATATTATTCGGTCGTCCTTTTCAAGTCTATAACTTGATTTGACAGTTTTTGAACAACTTTAGTTAAGTTTTCTAAATTATAGCTTTCAGGTTGTGTTTTACTTTGAGTAGGTCTAGGGAGGATTTTGATCTTATTTTTGGAAGAAGAACTAGTCTCTGTTTCATTGCTAGTGGAGTCTTTAAGACTAAGTATGTATTTTTCAATTTGGCTGGCCTCCTCGAAGGCTTCTAACAATGTGGCTTTCTTAGATCGTTTAACCCAAATAGCTATACTTTGATGCAAATCTTTAGTGTAGTATGCTATTATGAGATTCTCGGCGAGCATGGAATCTGCAGGGATTCGGTTCTTAAGTGTTAAGAATCTTTGATTAAAGTCTTTAACTTTCTCTTTTGGGTTCATCCTTAAGTTAGACAGTTCCATGACTAGGACTTCCGGAGGCTTACCGTCTCCGAACTTTTCCAAAAAGCATGACTCAAACTTTTCCCAAGACACGATGGTATGGGGTTGCTGGACAAAGTACCATGTAGATGCATTGCCCTCGAAATTATAGGGGAACAACGTACAGACAACATGTTCATGTTGGACATTGCAGAGTCTTATGGCTAACATAAAAATTTTAATGTGATCTTCGACGATTTGTTTAGAATCAGGGTCAAACTTTGGAAGCCATTTATCCAGATGTTTAGGTAAGGGATGTTGAGCTCCAGGTACAACTACGACATCCTGGTCAAGCCAAGGCCTAGCAGGATTGTTCTGGTTGGCCATTGGTGTAGTGGGTGTGGAAGGCTAAGAAGGGGAATTTCCTTCATCAGAGGAACCTCCTCTAGAAGAGGAAGGAGATGATGGAGGTGGTGAGGGAGGTATTCCAGATCCTCCTATAGCAGGATTGAGGGTTGGATCTGTAGGGTTCACAGTGATATTAGTGCCTCCGAGTTGTTCTCTGATATCAAATAAATCTAAAGTTTGGTCCAAAGGTCGATTGGGTTGCCTCAAACGGGCTAAGGAACTATGATTTCTTATGAGATATTGATGGACAATCTCTTGTATGTCACCACCTGTAGGATTTAGGGTTATTGGTTCAACTGTGACCCGTGGATCATCGTTTAATGCGGTTGTTGTTTGAGGGGGAATATTATCGTTTGAATGACTTCTTGTAAGTATAGGTGAGCGATTAGGTGGTGGAGTAGTATTACGGCCGCCTCATGCCATTAATTAATTTCAGGCCCTCCTTCTAGCGTCATTTGTTGGCAGGCGAAATTGACCGCCCGTCAACTGGCAGAGTGGATCTGGTCCGAGGTTGTCTAAATAAACCAAGCCGTTTAGGATAACCCAACTTGACGGGTTTAGTGGCTCCATTAGCCGATCTAAGTCCTAAGAAAACAAAATAAAACTACTCTAAATTAACTAATCTAAAATAAAAAAAAACTATTAAAAAAAATTAAACAAATCTAACTATTATATATACAATCTACTATCTAATACTATAATAACTCTAAGAAATAAAATATCTAAATACTAACATAAATAAATATTATTCACAATTGTACAATATTTACAATTTACATATTTGAATGAAAACCTGAAAAAACTCATTTGTATTCTGTCCTAAGACAGCGAGAGCTATTATTTTTTGATTTGTACGATTTTATGAAAAAGAAATAAACTAAAAATCTATCTAAACTAGGAAACTAAATTAATAACTCTAACTACAATTCTAAACTAATATATTTATCTAAGCTACTTATATTATATTAACTAATTAACTATTAGATACTAAATAACAAACTGGCATGAGGTAAAGTTTTCCAATTTGTCCTCTGTAAGATGGTCGATTCAGCTGTTTGGTGGGAGGAAACCCGCACCGGATTCTCCACGATCTTCTCGTAAATGGAAAGCTGTTATACTCTCCAGATGTAATTAAAGGAAAAAAAAACATAAAGATTATAGCAATCTTATGGTTTACAAATCTTCACAGTTAGATAAATCTGCATGCAAAGATCTATACAAAATGATTCAATTAACAAAGAAGAGAAATCTGTCATTCATTAACTGAAACAAAGTAATTGTTGTACTTTAAAAATAGGAGAGATCAGATACAGACATCATATAAATCAAATCACATAAACATACAAATAATTATGATAGCTAAAGTAGTCGATAATTCATTGCCAACTGATATGCAAAAACTTGAAACAAAAGTTTGATATATTGAAAACGAAAGATGTTACAAGACATCAAATTTCGTCTTAGTCTGAATCATAAATACATAGTCTGGTTCTCCCACAATGAGGATGATGATGTTTATTACAAAAAATGACAAGTATTTAAAGACCTTACACAGGATAAACCATCCCCGTGGAAGTTATCAAAACTGTTTACACAAATCTGGGAAAATATCCCAAGTTTCTATCTCTAACTCAAACTAACAACTTAAAAATAAAAACTACATCACACAAATATCTCCTTTGTTGTCACAGCATGCCCAAATTGACCATTGCAATTCGTATGTACCTGAACAAGGAAAAGAATAGACAATATTAGAGGATATTTTGTAGATAGAATTGATAAAAATCTAATTTTAAAGACTAGCTACAGAATCTTGCGATTATGTAGCTGGTCTAAATTGAACACAGAATCGTATTAAAACCAATTCAACACTTAAAGAATTAAATTCAAACTATTAAACAACTATCCAATTTCTATTTGAAAGACAAATGAATCATTCAAATCAAAATTGTTATACTAATTTGAGAGAAAACAAGACTATGATCAATCAAATGATTACAGAGATGCATGTACTTTGTTCCATTTGTTATCACAAATTCACGTAAACATAATCGTATTGGATAACTCGACAGTAATGAAATCGTTTTCATAACCAATTGAAATCAACACAAATAGTTTCTTCAGCTATCCACAAGATCACTGTCGTATCCAAACGAAACCAATAGGATCGTTTTCAAATTGATATAACTATATTAAATATAAATGATCATGCTAATCACTTGCAAATCAAATCAAATAGGAACGAAACGAAACGGTTTGAGGCTGGAAAAATCGTTATGAATTAACACTGTTTCCATGATTTTAGCGAATAGATCTTCGACAAAGGCCAAATGAGAATATCGATTCCATACAAAAGAGAGTCGTTTTTGCCAAATCGAAGTAAAATAGAGTTGTTTTCCTAATTCAAAATATTACATCATATTTATTAAACCAATCATTAATAATGACGCATAACATATTTAAAGGATCATAACAATTCAAGCCCACGAAATCGTTCCAAAATCAAACCATAAAAACTAAGTCAGAGTCGATATGATCCAACCACAACGAAATCATACCAAATCAAAACATAGTCGTGCTATGATTTTAGCATAAAAATCTCCTGTACAGGTCAGATGCAAACAAAATACAAGCGAAAGCAAACTTCATTTATCACATTAATTCAAACTAACAAAAATTTTCTAGAGCGAACGACACCAAGTCAAAACCAATCGATCGCTTCTACTAAGCTGGGCACGAAAAAATCGCATACCAAAATCATAACCATATTTGACTTTAGTAAATTGAATCTACTGTATAGGATCCACAACATAACCATTTTTGATAATCAAACCATGATAAAATTATTTTTAATAATAAACAAACTTATCGAAACTCAAAAACCAATTCATTATATTAATCCAAGCAATTGATAAAATGAAATTGATATTGAAATTCATACCTGGATAATCGGCGAACAACTTGGTCATGATAGTTTGGAATTGATGAAGGCTTTCGCCGACTCAAAATTCCTAAAAATGATTGAACCAGTGGTTTTCTGCTTCTTGTGATTAGCTTGAATCTTGTCCCTTTCTCTTTTGAACACTATAACTTGGTTTTCCAATGATTTGATTATCGACTGTAATAAGGGAACGTCAGTATAGTAGCGCTCCATCCACACATTACATTGGACACAAGTTGTTTTCTCGGGCTTCGAAATTGTAGGCGAGTGTTGGTTTAAATCACCGAGGGTTTCATTAGGTAGATTGATCCCTGGGTAGCTAAGATTGTTCTTTCGGCAAGAGGGTAAATTAGAAACAAATTCATAGGGTGGCTCAGAGCACAGACCATGGGAATAAGGGTACTCTCCAGCCAAGAAGCGCTCGATATCAGAGTCCAAGTCTTTGCTGAGGACTATGGGCTTTTGATCAGCGTTTGGCTTAGGCTTATTCTGGGAAAGTATCAATATCAATCGAGCATTCTTTTTAGCTTTGTTGTTGACAGTAGGGTTACGCTTGACCTTCTTACTCACAGGATTCTTTACAGCCTCAACCTTGTCTGTTATAATGTCAGGTAGGTCGATGTCAGGTCCGACTGAGGGTTTGGGAGAGGGTAGAAGGGCATGGAAAGGCACGGGTGGCCCGACCTTAGTCTTGCTGACCACAGACTTGTCGATTTTGACGGACTCTGAATCAACAAAGCCATTTTGAGAGAGAAAAGCTGGGCAATTATCGCCGTGAAGGGTCAAATGGTGAACGACGATGAGTCTAATTAAGCCATGGTGAAACAAGTTGCTATCGGCCTTCTCGTGTTTGAACCTCTTAGCCATTTTGTAAAGATTATGCTGGAAATAAAATGGCATGTTCAATGGATAACCCATGAAATTCATTAACATTCAAAGGTGATAAAGAAAAAACAATCCATACCGACACTCACAGGTCACAAATTGTTTAACCATTATCAAAAGATCATGCCACTTGGGTTTAAGCATGGAAATAGGCATACCTTTGTCACAGGATGTGACTTTTTATGATACGAATAGCAAAGTCCATGTCACCTCGTCGACTTTAGAGTTTTTAAACCATCGTTGGCCCCTGTATGCCAATCCTGTGGAAGAGTTTATGAACTCTTCATTCAACTCAAGCTGAATGTCATCTACTTTATCCCTACACCCATCAAAGGTAAGGGCGAATTGTTGTGCAACAAACAAATTGAAACCCTCGAACCTCTGTAGAAACGTGAGCCAACCAATATCCTCTAAATCTTTTCAGGCATTATTGAATAGTAATAGAGCTTGGCTACCATTCGGCTCTATTCGCACCACCGATGCCATAGACAGGAGCACACGGTGAGCGATGTGAACGAGCCAGGGTTTGAATTACATCATACGGAGGGGTAGAACACTCACAGTCTTACCTGAAACTAGCAGAGGTGAAACAGGGATAGGGGGAAAGACATTAATGACATATCGTGCAAAGGTGGTGGAGCTATTTTGGCCCATGCACAACAGTCATATCCACAGTACAAACTCCGATGCTTATAACTATTCAAATGACTATGCATATGTGTTAATAATTATGCCATTCAATCAACCAATGAAATCAATGGTAAGTGGATTAATCATTCGCGTGAGCAATAGTTATACCATAGTTTTAAAACCAAACAAATGAATCGAAACCAATACCAAGTGTTGTATGAAATGATTCATATCAAGGGTTTAACCATAACACCAATTCTTTTTTATGTAACCAATGTGTCAAGTGAATTGATCAAATAACATGAAAATCCAATCACCAATGCATCACAAACTCAATCACTCATAAAACGGAATTTCATAATCAATCAAAGAATGTCAAAGAAGTACAGATCAAAAGGTCTTTCCAACTGTATAATGATAAGTAAAATGTATATGCAATGGGCATGTCAACAATAATGATAATGACAATTCAGTGACGATTTTAATGCGACTTCGAAAACCAAGTTTTCACGCTTATAGTCGTGAAAACAAGAAGAAAGGTAAGTGTGTAAATAGCGCAAAAAATAAAAGTGTCGTTTTATTTGAGAATTGTGACAAAAATTAAGGTTTGAAAAACACTGGTGTAGTAAGCTTATAAGGATAGTTGATGCAGGAGCATTGATGACTCATCAAGCGAGCTAGCGCGGAGCGGAGGACAGCTGGACAGCGCCAGCACAAATTTTGAAAACACCTTGATATTATTGCGCAAACATTAATGTGTGTATTTAATGAAGCACACTTTGTATAATGTAATGGACCTTGAGAGGATAGCTCTCGTCCTTAGGAAGATAGTCGAAATTTAATATAGTTAATGTTGGTAGATAGGAATTTAATTCTAGAATTGATAGCATAGAGTCCAAGAGGGAAACGAGATATAGACACCCTCTTGGTACATTGTATTATTATTCTAGATGATTGAGAGCATTCAGACAAGAAGAGAGAGCAAGTAGAGAATTGTATAAAGAACACCCATGTAGAGACATTGAATTAATAGAAAGAGCTTTGATTCAGTTTCATGGTTTGTGTTATTCTCTGTGTATTTATGTTAATATGTTCATGAAGGGTTTCTTCCTGTCATACAATTTCTTTTATATGCTGTGTATGTGATTTCATGGTTGAATTGAATTCTGAGAGGAAGTGAGAATGAGTTTCAATTGTTTCTTTGTTTAAGAAAGGATTCCTGCAAGGAGTGCTGTCGAATTTGTCCGCAAGGAGTGCATTGACAGAAGGCTCAAATAGTTTAACTTTTGTTCTCATTCTCCCCAGGGTGAAAGCGGGTTACAGGAGTCGTGCAAGGAGTGTGCAAGCTAAGATAAGTCTTAGATTTGTGATTCTGAGCAAGGGTATTGAAGACTATTGTTGCGGGAGTGTGCAGAGTCAAACAACTTCAACACTTCGATGTTGTTGAAATTTTTCCGCAAGGAGTGCGTGCAACAGATTTCTAGGAGGACTTAAAGTCGTAGAAAAGCTCAGGAGGAATAAGCCTTCGAAATTGTTGAAGGACAGCGGAGAGAAGTTGTGCGAGCGGGTTGAGAAGAAGCATCACAGGTTGGCGAGCAAGTGAATGAGTCTCGTAGGGAGACACTCCATCTTTTCGGGGATTGTATAAGAAAAGATAGACGATTGGTATTCTCCATGGAGAATCCGTGAGTTTCTATGAGTCGTCAGATATCACAGAGGTCCCAGAAAGTTGCAGTGAAAGTGAGAAGAAGTTTCAAGCTCAGGATAGGTGGAGCGTTGATCCAAGCCAGCTAGGGTCATTGGATCCATCGCGAGATCGGCTATCGGGGTTTCGCGAGGAAGGGATCGAAGATTTGGCCACGGGAATCGCAATAGTGCGAGAAGCGATATCCCGAGAGTTATGAAAGTAGTGTGGGCCACAGGAGTTGGTCATGTGGCAGGTGACGCGAGTTATCGGGGTTTCGCAGTGAAATTTATGATATCGACGTTTCGGTGTCTCGGGCATCGGGAGCTGACATAGGGGTTAATTGACCTCGCGAGTAGCGAAGTCACGAGGGGGCGAGATCGCGAGTTTCAACATTTCAGCGTCTCGTGTATCGGGGGTTGGAGAATCGAGCGCTTGGTGTCGCGAGTGGCAAGATTGCGATAAGGAAAGAAGTCCTGACAAGGCGAGAGGAAGTCAGCGTTGACCTAAGACATTGGGTTTCAAGAATTTGAGAGCCCAGAGATAGACAGTGAACCCGCGAAGCCATGAGTTATGATTTCTCGACAAGTGAACAAAGGGAAGTTGTGCGAGAAGAGAATCTCTGGGTAAGGAAGATTCCCGATAGGGGATCGAAAGAACCTTTGAGTTCTTTGGACCGAGAGGAAGAAGGTCTTGTGAGAGAGGACGTGCCAGTGAGGGTGCGACTGCGATCAAGTGGTATCAGAGCGGGAATATCTTTGCTTTCTGTAGAAGAGAAGGAGAAGGAGTGAATTCGCCATGCCACCCAGAAGAGAAAGATAGTAACTTGATCCAGAGGATAGGGAGGTATGGAGAAGACGCAGGCCAACAGGAAATCCATAAATGGAAAGATAGATGAGAGATATCTGAGCAAGGCTTGAAGACATGGAGACAACACAAATACGTGGAGTTGGTGTTAGAGATTTCATTGATTCCGACGTTGAAGAGGAGGCTGGACATGAAGGAGGAGAGGTCACATCAGAAGATGCATCAACCGAGCGGTTGATCAAAGCCATCGCAAGGATGGGTGTAAAGGCCAAAATGGACATTCCAGTTTATGAGGGAAACCTAGATGTCGAGGAGCTTCTAGATTGGATTAGATCTCTCGATACATATTTTGACTATGAAGATGTCGAAGAGGATAAAAAATTCAAGCATGCAGTTACACGCTTGAAGGAACATGCAGCCTAATGGTGGGATGAGCTACAAGCTGAGAGACGTTGGAAAGGAAAGAAGAAGATCAAGAGTTGGGATCGAATGATTGCGAAGATGAAAGATAATTTCATCCCAAGAGACTACCAAGTTACTCTGTTCAGGCGGATGCAGAACCTGAGGAAAAAGCTGATGACAGTGAAAGAATACACTAAAGAATTCTATTGACTGAACATCAGGGCAGGTCATCGGGAGAGTGACGATGAGAAAGTTTCCATATATCTGAATGGTATGAGATATTAAATTCAAGATGAATTGAGCATGCTAACCATCCGAACGGTGGAAGATGCTTATCGAATGTCTTTGAAAGTAGAGGAGAAGCTGAGCCAAAAGTAAGGTCAGCGACGGCGAGGCAGGAATCAGCCCAGAGGTAAGGCAGTTGCCCAGGACAAACACCAGAAGCCCAAGGAGGAATGGAAGAGACCTCAGGGTAAGGATGAAAGAGGTGGAACCTCACAGAGAGGGCAACATACAGAGAAGAGGGGAGATTATGCTGATGCAAACACTTTTCCTCGTACCAGAGGTAGAGGAAGAGGCTGAGGTGGAGTAATCACATGCTTCACATGCGGGAAAAATGGGCACAAGTCTTACGAGTGTCCATAGAAAAAGAAGGATACTGGAGAATCTCACATCACTGAAGTGCAGAGGCGAGATGTTGAAGTTGAAGACACATAAGGTAGAAGATCGCTTTTGATGCGAAAAGTTCTTTTGACACCCGAGAAGGAGGTGGAAAGCTCGGTTCAAAGGACCATACTGTTCAGAATAGCTTGCAAGACCAAGGATAGGGTGTGCAAGGTTATTGTTGACAGTGGTAGCATGGATAATCTCATTTCAACCGAGATGGTGGAAAAGTTGGAGCTGGAGACTACTGATCATCCCAGTCCATACAAAGTTTCGTGGCTACAGAAAGGACATCAGGTAACTGTTACTAAACAATGCTTGGTGGAATTAAAAATAGGGGGATATAATGATAGAATTTTATGTGATGTTATTCCCATGGATGTATTTCATTTATTACTGAGTAGACCATGGCGATATGACAGAAATGTGATTCATGATGGGAGAATGAACACATATACCCTGGGGAAGAATGGGAGAACCCATATGTTGCTTCCGATAAAAGATAAAAAGGTGAAGCTGGAGGTAAGGAACACAGTACTTCTCATGAGTGGGAAGGAACTTCTTACAGAGATGGAGAAGAAGGAAGATCCACAATTCTTTGTTGTCAGAAATCCAAGAATTGCTCTGGCTAGCACAAGAGTGGATGATCTACCAGATGAGATTCATGAACTGCTGGAAGAGTTCGCTGACATCATAGTGGATGAATTACCTCATTTGTTTCCATAGGTAAGGAGTGTGGGTCACCATATAGACCTCATAACATGAGCTAGTTTGCCGAACAAATCCGCGTATAGGTTGACACCGCAAGAGAATGAGGAGGTCAAAAAGCAAGTCCAGGAGTTGATGGACAAAGGACTTGTTAGGGAGAGCTTGAGTCCATGTGTTGTTCTGACAGTGCTTAGTCTGAAGAAGGATGGAGGCTAGAGAATGTGTACTGACTCAAGAGCCATCAATAAGATAACCATTAGATACAGGTTCCCGTTGCCGAGAATGGATGATTTGATGGATTGCCTGAGTGGGGAAAAATATTTTTCAAAAATTGATTTGAAAAGAGAATATCACCATATTCGCATGAGAGAAGGTGATGAGTGGAAAACAACCTTCAAGACCAACGAAGGGTTGTATGAATGGCTACTCATGTCGTTTGGATTGACAAATGCACCAAGTACCTTTATGAGGTTGATGAATGAAGTCTTGCGGGAATTCATCGGGAAGTTTGTCATTGTGTATTTGGATGATATACTGATTTTCAGTCAATCAGTGGCACAACATTTGAAGAATTTAGCCATTGTGATGAGAAAGCTACAGCAGGAGAAGTTGTTGATCAACATGAAGAAATATTAATTCATGAAGACAGAGCTCATCTATCTGGGATTTTTCATATCGGTGAATGAATTAAGGATGGATCTAGATAAGGTGGAGGTAATTAAGAATTGGCCATCACCGAGAAATATTTTCGAGGTAAGAAGTTTTCATGGTTTGGCTAGTTTCTACAAAAAATTCATCAAGAATTTCAATGGGATTAGTGCAACGATGATGGACACAGTGAAGAAGCGGCATACGACTTTTCACTGGACAGTCGAGGCTGAGAAAAGCTTCAATCTGTTGAAGAAGAAGATTACGGAACAACCAATGTTGGTGTTGCCGGATTTCCATAATACATTTAAGGTGAAATGCGATGCAAGTAGGTATGCCATAGGAGCAGTCTTGAGCCAGGAGGACAGACCAATTGCATATTTTAGTGAGAATATGGATGAGGCAAAAGTGAAATAATCCACATATGACACATAATTTTATGCTATCATACAGGCATTGAAAAAATGGAGGCACTATTTGATTCCAAAGGAATTGGTTATGTACAATGATAATCATGCATTGCAGTTTGTGACTCAATAGGACAAGTTGAATCAGAAACATGCTAAATGGGTAGAGTATATTCAAAATTTCACATTTGTAATCAAACACATTTCAGGTACTGCTAACAAAGTGGTTGATTCTTTCAGCAGGAAGTGTTTGTTACTGGAGGAATTTTGAGTCAAAACATTGCGTTTTGAAAATCTCAAGGACATGTACACAAGAGATGCAGACTTTGGAGAGGCATATGAAGAAGCTGAGAATCTAGTTCTCAGAGATAGGATCCCGTGGATAGATTACATGATCTAGGAGGGATTGTTGTTCAGAGGCAATCAACTATGTATTCCAAAATGCTCCATGAGGGAGAACCTATTGAAAGAGAAACACAGTGGTGGATTAGCTGGACACTTTGGCCATGAAAAAACATTCGCGAAGTTGAATGAGTCGTATTTTTGGCCAGGGATGCGAGAAGAAGTTAAAAGATTTGTTGACAGATGTCAAATTTGCCAGCATTCGAAAGGGAGAAAACATAATGCAGGTTTTTATCAGCCATTACCCATACCAAAGAGGCCATGGGAGGCGATAAGCATGGATTTTGTATTGGGTTTTCCAAGGACACAAAGAAGTGTAGATTCAATATTTGTGGTGGTGGAGAGGTTTTCGAAGATGGCACATTTTATTCCATGCCAGAAGACCAACAATGCGACCCACATCGCAAATTTGTTTTTCAAGGAGGTCATTCGACTTCATGGATTTCTGAAAAGCATAGTTTCGGACAGGGATACCAAATTCATAGGGAATTTTTGGAGGACCTTATGGAAAAATATAGGAACTAACTTGGTTTTAAGTTTGGCGTATCATCCGTAGATGGATGAACAAACATAAGTGGTCAACTGAAGTCTGGGAGATTTGTTGAGGATCCTGGTGACAGAGCACCATAGCAGTTGGGATAGCGTATTTCCACAGGAAGAGTTCGCATACAACGACTCGGTGAACATGAGTAAAGGAAAAATTCCATTTCAGGTTGTATATGGGATGTAGCCGAGGGGATTATCTGAACTGAGGGATTCAGAACAAACTATGACTAGCAGCGCTAGTGTAGAAGAATTTGCTGAGGCAATGAAGGAAATTCACAGCAGGGTGAAGCAACGACTGATAGATTCAAATCAGGAGTACAAGTGCAGAGTAGACCAGCATCAGAGATAACTTCAGTTTGAAGTTGGTGATCTGGTTCTGGCACACTTGAGGAAGGAAAGGTTCCCAAGGGGAACATACAACAAATTAAAAATGAAGAAAATCGGACCATGCAAGGTCTTGAGAAAATTCGGAGAGAATGCTTATGAGATCGAGTTTTCGGAGGGCATCGAAATATCTCTGATATTCAATATCACAGATCTATACCCATACAGAGCTAGAGAAGAAGACACTGGAACTGAACAACCAACAATCCAGTGGATAAAACAATTACCAGTAGCAGAAAAGCCGCAGATGGAATGCATACTGAAAAAGAGAGTGGGTAAGAAGACCAGAAGGAAGGAATACTATGAGTATCTGGTCAGATGGAAGAACCACCAAGTGGAAGATGCCAGCTGGGAGATAGAAGCAGTGATATAGAAGCATGGACAGACCATGAAGGAGCTCATGGAAAGGAGCCCATGAAATTTTTCAAGCCAGGGAGTATGATGCAGGACCATCGACGACTCATCAAGCGAGCCAGCACAGAGCGGAGGACAGCTGGACATCACCAACACAAATTTTGAAAACACCTTGATATTATTGCACAAACATTAATGTGTGGATTTAATGAAGCACACTTTGTATATTGTAATGGACCTTGAGCGGATAGCTCTCGTCCTTAGAAAGATAGTCGACATTTAATATAGTTAATGCTGGTAGATAGGAATTTAATTCTAGAATTGATAGCATAGAGTCCAAGAGGGAAATGGGATATAGACACCCTCCTGGTACATTGTATTATTATTCTGGATGATTGAGAGAATTCAAACAAGAAGATAGAGAAAGTAGATAATTGTATGAAGAACACCCATGTACAGGCATTGAATTAATAGAAAGAGCTTTGATTCAGTTTCATGGTTTGTGTTATTCTCTGTGTATTTATGTTAATATGCTCATGAATGGTTGCTTCCTGTCATACAATTTCTTTTATATGCTGTGTATGTGATTTCATGGTTGAATTGAAGTCTGAGAGGAAGTGAGAATGAGTTTCAATTGTTTCTCTATTTGAGCAAGGATTTATGCAAGGAGTGCAGTCAAATTTGTCCGCAAGGAGTGCGTTGACAGAAGGCTCAAATAGTTTAACTTTTGTTCTCATTCACCCCAGGGTGAAAGCAGGTTACAGGAGCCATGCAAGGAGTGCGCAGGCTAAGCTAAGTCTCACAGTTGTGATTCTGAGAAATGGTATTGAAGACTTCTCCTGCAGGAGTGCGCAGAGTCAAACAACTTCAACACTTTGACGTTGTTGAAAGTTTACCGCAAGGAGTGCGTGCAACAGATTTCTAGGAGGACTTAAAGTCGTAGAAAATCTCAGGAGGAATAAGCCTTCAAATTTTTTGAAGGACAGCAGAGAGAAGTTGTCCGAGCGGGTTGAGAAGAAGCATCGCAAGTTGGCGAGCAAGTGAACGAGTCTCGTAGGGAGACACTCCATCTTTTTGGGGATTGTATAAGAAAAGATAAACGATCGGTATTCTCTGTGGAGAATCCACAAGTTTTTGTGAGTCGTCAGATCTCATAGAGGTGCCAGGAAGTTGCAGTGCAGGCGCGAAGAAGGTTCAAGCTCAGGACAGGCAGAGCGTTTATCCAAGCCAGCTAGGGCCGTTGGACCCATCGTGAGATCGGCTATCGGGGTTTCGCGAGGAAGGGATCGAAGATTTGGCCACGGGAATCGCGATAGTGCGAGAACCGATATCCCAAGAGTTACGAAAGTAGTGTGGGCCACAGGAGTTGGTGATGTGGCAGGTGACGCGAGTTATCGGGGTTTCACAGCGAAAGTTCCGATATTGACATTTTGGCATCTCAGGTATCGGGAGCCGACATAAGAGTTAATTGACCTTGCGAGTAGCGAAGTCGCGAGGGGGCGAGATCGCAAGTTTTGACATTTCAGCATCTCATGTATCGGGGGTTGGAGAATCGAGTTCTTGGTGTCGCGAGTGGCGAGATCACGATAAGGACAGAAGTCTCGACAAGGTGAGAGGAAGTCAGCGTTGACCAAAGCCATCGGGTCTCGAGAATTTGAGAGCCTAGAGATAGACAGTGAACCCGCGAAGCCACAAGTTCTGATTTCTCGACAAGTTGACAAAGGGAAGTTGTGCGAGAAGAGAATCTGTGGGTAAGGAAGATTCCCGATAGGGTATCGAAATAACCTTGGAGTTCTTCAGGCCGAGAGGAAGAAGGTCCTGTGAGAGAGGATGTGCCAGTGAGGGTGCGATTGCGATCAACAATATAAAAATGTGAATTGTCTATCAACAAAGCTCCAGGAGGAGTCATTATCGTAGTCATGTAGTGCACAAAAGGAGTGATGTTCAGTTGGGCACTGGACCTCCTAAACTAGTTTTTGGTGGATTGCAGAGATGCGTAGGATAATGGAACCGAATTCCATTAATCTTGGCTCATCATTATTATATCCTTGGCAGGGTGGAAGGGGATAAAGTTTTAAGCCTTCCTGAATAGGAAAGGAAAGTGTTATGCGACCAGGTATGAGTTCCTTTGGCAGGCTAAGGACAATAAAAATTAACATGAAAATAACATAGTATTTGCGATGTTGTTGGAAGAAATACAACAATGCACAACCAATGTGTGGTTCATTCCTCCAGAAGTAGTCTAGGAAAATGAAGGGATAGATAGGCTCAAGGAATCACATGTGGATCTAGGTCGCAAGGGATCCAACGCAACCATGGTTGGATATGCAATGTTGGGTCACCAAGGAATAAATTGACTCGGTAATCAGAGACTGGCTAGTGAGATGGAATATTCCAGTAGTAAAAATGGCAATAAAACTAGCCACGATACAATCCAGTAATCCCAAGAAAAAGGATGAAGCAGGTTCCTTAGAAAAAATAAATAGTATAGTTGATAACACTAGAAACTTTGCAGTGTAGAATCAATCATCAAAAAGTAGCGCAGTGCCTAAAAGACCAAGGAGGAAGAAAACAATTCCAAGGACAGACATACAATAGTATACATGAAAGGGGGATAAATCACATGATGGTCAAGAAAGGGTATAGGTTACAATGAGTGGGGCCCAACCCCCACAGATGAAAAATAAGATAGTGTAAGTAGAAGAGGTGCGCAAAAAATGAAAGTATATCATGGAAGACCCAGTCATCAGCATGACAAAGGATGATGTTAGTTTCATCATGGACAATGTCCAAGACATGGAGGAAGAGGTGGTTTGCATTGCAGAGGAACAAAGAGAAGATATCATGTCCAAGATCATAGAATTCCATGAAGCTGTACAACAATTACCGAGTCAAGAACTACCACAAGCCAAAGCGCAGTGACATGAAAAGACACAGTGACCCCTTATGCATAAAGAAGGAGAGGAGATAGTTCAATTTCTAGTGCAAGGAAGAGACACATTGATAGTCAGTCACCAAATGATCAGAATGGATGAAGAGAGTGCTCAAAAACCCATGGGAAAAATTGATCAATTTTAGGTAGTCATGGTGCAAATACCCACCAAAGAATTATACAAACTCCAGGCTCGTATAATGCAAGAAGTGAAATCCAAATCCCGCACAAATGTGAATAACTTAGAGGTGGATAGGGGAGTCACCAAAATGTTACAAATCAAATGCAACCAACTGAAGTCAGATAAAGAGAAGGAGAAATAATGCATGGATAAGATAGAGTAGGGGCTAACAACTATATATGAATGCATCCCAGACACCACGCAAGCTTCAGAGAGGAGTGCAGAAGAAAATATAAAAATTATTTCACAAATGATTGAGGGATATACGAAGGAAATTAAGGAGAAAAAATAAAATATTAATCCCACAACTCCTCTTGAGGTTCGAGAACAAAGCGAACAATAATCCACACTCTAGATAGTGGAGATGGAAAAAGAAGTGAGGGAAGTCATAGATTTGTTCGACATAAATACATATATTTGGACCGTTTTAGAAGAGGATGAAAAGGTCCAACAATTGGACGAACAAGAGGAGGAAATAAACGCTTCCATACATGAGTTAAAGAAACGACTAAAGACAATGAGTATCATGGAGTGGTTGAAGGGCACCCAAGAAATGAAGACTCTGCAGATAGAGTTAAAGACAATGCAAATGCATAAGCAAGAAAGACAAGCGCAATTGGAACCCTTCCAGGAAAATGCAACACATATGATTGTGTAGCTAGAGGAAGAGAACATGATCATGGTACAAGCACATTCAGATAGAGGAACATTACTATAGGAAGAGATAACAATGTAGATAGTTAAGGCACTAATAGAGAATGTTGCGCAGATGAGGGAAAAAATAAAGGAACTAGAACAAAAGTTTTGTAGTTTGGAAAAGGATGTATAGGGATCACGCACTACCTAAGTGGCTCGAGACAAGCCACATGTCAGCATTGGGGGCCTATTGGGTGTAGACCTATTTTGAGAAGGAAGTTGATTTTGGGTGCAGGCCTATTTTTGGAGAAGGATGTGTTTTGGGAAAGACCTATTTTTGGAAAGTAAGACCTAATTTTGGAGTGCACAATAGGTGGAAAGAAAGGAGCATGCTAAAAAATATGGAAAAACAACATGAAAGAGGAAAATCAATGTGGCACATAGCAGGAAAATCATAACCGTGATAGGGTTAGGGTTTTTGACAATATTGTAAAGGCTATATGCCAATAAAATAGTATAAATAAGGACCTAGGAGGTATAGGAAAGAGAGAGGATAAGGGAGAATATATCATAATAGAGAGAGTTTATTAATATGATTTTCTGGGTTGTTGATTCTAATAATTCTTGCAGAAGAGTCGAATTAGTTAGTTTTTGAGGGTTAGGTCACAAGCCGAGGAGCCTGGTGTGATCCAGTCTTCCTCACAGAGGGTTATTACCCTCAATATTTATTATATTACTAAATATATAAAGCACACAGTGAAAGATTTTGTAGCAGAATAAATAAAAGAGCATATAAGCCAGATCTTTGTGGACATAGCCCTAGGAGGGGGTGAACCACGGTAAACCTTGTGTTATGTGTTATTGTTAATGAATGATTTACTTTCTATTGATCATTAGCTTATTTATGGATGGTTAAAGTATCTGTATAAGAATGCATGTATAGAAGTAAAGACAAATAAATCATAGAATTAATTGACTGGTTAACAAGGATGATGAGGAAGAAATAACACAACCATAGATCCTCATTCATTCCTATACTGAAAACACTTGATTATTGCAATCACCCATCAAATCTATCTCGCGTGAGACTACATTGTGCATCTTGTGTTCAACGTTTCCTTCTGGTTTACTAGGAGGGCCAACAATTTTTAAGGGTTTTGTTGGAAACCTATTGAGATCTGAACCTAGTTCAGCCCAATAAGAATTAAAATAAATAAGAGCCGACATAATCCTCGTACGATGGACCATGGGGAGTTTTTAGTTTCATGATATCATTAAGGAGTTGAGGTCTCACTGTCCACTATTACCCAGTGGTTCCGTGTTGCATGAAAAATGACTCACATGTCCTAACATGGGAGGTCAATGTGTCACCCATCGATGGTGCCATGTCTCACCTCATTTTGGATTTTTTGGGAAGCTCTTCATAGGAAAAATGGGTGCAATGTGTTAAGAACCAAATATCAAAGTAGCATAAAAACCTTAGAATAAGTACTCAACGCCTTTAAAAAGAGATAATTTCAGATAATAATCCTCTTCGGGGGGGAAACATCCTTATAAACCACATAAATTTACAAATACAGGATGGTCGAAAATAAAAAGGTCTCCTTCATATATATAGGATACTAGGAGGTACAATTATAACTAACATACCGAAGATAACATAAATAAAATAACAATACTAGTGTAATATGCCCCAATTAAGGGGTAATGTGACAATATTTGGGGCTTAACATGCTCCTCCCCTTCTGACAAGTGTTGTCCATAATGCTTGAGTAAATTTTTAAGATTCTTTATAAAAGACTCATCCTCCCAAGTGGAATATTCAACATATAGTTTCTTTCACTTAATGAGATACTTTGAAATGGATCTATTCCTCAGTTGGTGAATTCTTGTGTCTGTGACAACTTCGGGCTCCAATATAATTTTTCTTTCATTTTCAAGTTCTAGTAATATATTTTGAGTTAGGATATTTTCACCTATAACCTTATTTAATCATGAAACATGGAAACCTTGGTGTACTCGCAAAGATGTAGGCAACTCCAATTTGTACGTCATAGTACCAATCTGTTGCAACACCTTATAAGGGCTATAATACTTTGGTGATAATTTATTATCCTTACTAGATTGCTTGAGGGACATCTATTTGTATGGTTGTAGTATTAAAAATACCCAATCCCCTACTTCAAAACTTCTTTCACTACAATGTTGATTTTCTTGTTAGTTCATGTGATTATGTGCCATGGTCAGGTTTTCCTTTAAGAGTTGGAGAACTTGTTGTTGATGATCGATGTGACCTTCCAGTGGTTGAACCTTAGATTTTTCTTCTAGAGAAGAAGTGATAGACGATGGGTGATATCCATAGAGCACCATAAATGGTGCCATTTTTTTTGCAGTATGAGAGGAAGTGTTATACCACCATTCGTCCAAGGGTAACCACTTAAACCATTGTGTTTTTTTATCAGAGACAAAGCAATGAAGGTATCCTTCCAAACATTTTTTCACTATCCTTGATTGTCCATCAAATTGAGAATGATAAGATGAGATATAAGTCAATTGAGTACCCAAAGAAGAAAATAATTTTGTCCAAAAATGTCCAAGGAAGATGGGATCTCTATCACTTACACTAATCTTTGGGATTCCATGTAGCTTTTGAACTATCTCCATGAATACGGTGGCAATTCTACTAGATTTAAAAGGGTGAGAGAGTGCACAAAAGTGTGCATACTTGGTCAGGCTATTGAAAATCACCATGATGACACTATTTCCTTTGGACTTCGGTAACCCTATGATGAAATCCATGGAAACTACCTCCCAATGTTGACATGGCATGGCTAATGGTTGTAAAAGACTTGGGGTCTTAATTGTTTTTACCGTATGTTGTTGGAAAACCAAAGATTCTTCCACAAACCTTTAAACATCAGTTTTAAGGCCATCCCAAAAAAATTCCTTCTTGACCGTGTGGTAGTTTTTCAAAAATCCTGAGTGCCCTCCTACCAGAGAGGTGTGCAATTCCAAGAGTACATTTTGTTTGATTTGGGATTTCTTACATAAATATAAGATATATTTGTACCATAGTGAATATTTTTCCATGTAAATGTATCTGATGCACTGTAATTTTGCTACAACTTTTTAATGAGAGTGCACACCTTTTCGTCATTCTTCCATTCATCCCTTTCTTTGATTATCCAATCAGGTTGGATGATTGAGATAACACAGAGAAATGCATCAACATATTCATCCTTTATTGAGAGTGCATATGCCACAACATTTTTCTTCCCTTTTCTGTAGATTATTTAAAATTCATAACCCAACATCTTGGTCACCCATTTTTTTTGTTCTTCTGAAGATAGTCTTTGTTCCAAGAAGTATTTAATACTATCATAATTTGTTTTGACCTTGAAGTGCATATGTATTAGGTAAGGGATCCATTGCTTCAATCCATGTAGTATTTCCATCATTTCCTTCTCATGAATGGGTTTGTGTAATTGCTTTCCCTTGAGTGGATGACTTTAAAAATAAATGGGCCTTCCTTCTTGCATTAGAACAACACCAATTCCATTTCCTGAGGCATCACATTCCACAACAAAGGTTTTTGTGAAGTCTCATGTGGTCAAGACAATAGTGTTTCACATCTCCTCTTTAAGTTTTTCAAAATATTGAGTTGCCTCTAGATTCCATGAAAATGCATCCTTATTAGTTAATGTTATTAACAATGTTTTCATTCTTCCACAGTTCCAAACAAACTTGCAATAGTAACCTGTCAAATCCAAAAATCCTCTAAGATTCTTCAATGTTTTTGTAATTGGCTAGTCCATCATGGCCTTAATCTTGTCAGGGTCTACCTTGAAACCTTCATGAGATACAATATGACCCAAATACTCTACCTCCTTTACCCCAAATAAACATTTGGATGGTTTGGCATATAGTTGTTTCTCCTTTAGCAATTGTATCACCCTGTCAAAATGTCAAACATGATCCTCACAATACTTTCTATGGATTAGTATACCATCAAAAAATAATAGCACAAATTTTCAAAGGAAGGGCTTGAAAATGGAATTCATTAACCCTTTGAATGTTGAAGGTGCATTCACAAGGCCAGAAGGCATGACCAAAAATCCATAATGGCCTTCATGAGTTCAGAATGTTTTTTGGGGGATATCTTCTTCCTTCATTCTAATCTGATGATACCCTGAATGAAGAACCAAGTTTTTGAATTATATTTCTTAATGTAGTTCATCTAGAAATTCATCAATGATGGGAATGGGAAACTTATATTTAATAGTGATCTTCTTGAGCTCTCTATAATATGGAAACATATTCCATGGACCCTCTTTATTAAGTACTATTACCATCGGTGCAGAGTAAGAACTTTGGCTAGGTCTAATAATGCCAGCCTCTAACATTTCTTCAACCATAAGCTTGACTTCACTCTTCTGGGCATATAGGTATATGTAAGGCCTGATCTTAGTAGGAACACTCCCAAGATTTAGGTGAATATCATGATCATCATTGCGAGTGGGTGGAAGACCTATGTGAATATATTCAAATACTTTGGAATGCTTATCAATGATCCATTGGACATCTAGAGGAATAAATCGCTTATATGTTTGAACATCTACTGAGTATAGTTTCACAATTACACCATGATTCCCCTTTTTCAATAATTTTGTCATGACATTAGATCTTACCACCTTACTGTGTTTCTTTGTGACACCCCTTAGCCCAATTTCCTTTCCTTCCAATGAAAATTTCATGAAAAGTTCTTGAAAATTAAAATCCATTGTTCCCAATGATTGTAACCATTGGACTCCTAGTATGACATCAACACCACCCATGGGTATATAAATAAGTATACTATTCATTACATATTTCCTGATAGTAAGATTGATCGTATGGAATTTTCCTGAGGAATTGATAGTTCCTCCATCTGCAGTCATTACATGAAACTCGGGCGCTGGATATATAAATCAATTGAGTGCTTCGGATAATTTATAGTGAATGAAATTATGAGTACTACAATAATCAATTATGTTAAGGTCCTAACCTGCACATAGTTAGATCAATGTATTCGGATGTAATAACGATCAATATTAATAAGACCTTTCAATAAAATAGAATAAGGCAGATGTAAGAAGACCCAATAGAAGCTTATGCTTCTAGAAGGATCTTCCTCTAGATGCTTCTCTTAATAGACACATTTAGTATAAATAAGGGTCGAGGGTATGAAAACCCTAGCTTGGAGATTATTGTAACAGAGTGCTGCTCGACTGGAGGTTACCCCCTCGAAGAGGCCTGTCAACATTGCTATCTGAATCAAAGTGTTGTTTCTGTTGCTATTTTGTATATCATTTCTATGTATTGTGAAGACTATGCTAGATATTTTATTGTTATTCTATCATTTCTAGCATTTCATTTCTGTTCTGCATATTTTATATATCTGGTATCTTGCAAGTGGTATCAGAGAACTTTCCTTGGAAGAAATTGTGGGTATTTTGTTTGGTAGAGACGATTTCCAACGTCTTTAATCCACAGATATCTGTCATTATGCGCATAAACCCGCAGTTGAGGGATTCATACACGCAGGAAATACAAGTGGTTCTTAAGAGCACATCTGTTGGCCACCCTTGTAACCCCTGTTGGTACCCCTTCGAGTGGTAGCACATCAGACAACACCTGTGTATGGATTGACCTATATTTCCTGAAGCCCTCTTTAGATAAACCTATTAGCCGTCGGACTGCTATAGTGTCACCGAGAACAACACTCGGGAAGATACTCTCTAGTACCTGGGTAGTCGGGTAGTACGGCTAAGGGTACGGTCTATCCTCCTTAGTTAGTTCCCTGAGATATTTGGATGAGTACTACTGTTGGACCCTACACGTATATCAGAGAGCTATAGCACAGGGAAAACCCTTGTCTGTAGAACCCTTGAATACCTAACCCTTGGGGAACATAAACAACAACATAAAAAAATTAAACTAGTGAGATCTATTGACGCGCATCTGTGTTGGCATTGCTAAGTAAATACTCTCTGGTTTAGAATTTGGGGATTTCAGCACTGCAACATTCTTCAGACCAAAGTATAACCCTGTAGCTGTAAAAAAAAAAAGAAAAAAAAAAGTCTGGAAATTTTTTCACCATTATTTGAGACCTATTCCATTAGACTCATCTCTTCCCCCTTGTCACATTCATCCATATCATTTTTTGGCAAAAAAAAAAAAAATCTGACCTCGCCCGCTCCCATTTTTTCACCATTATTTGAGACCTATTCCATTAGACTCATATCTTCCCCCTTGTCACATTCATCCATATCATTTTTCAGCAAAAATTTCTAACCCCGCCCGCTCCCTTTCTAGTTCACCCATCATCATGGCCCATACCCGTAGCCAAGAACTAGACTCTCGCTTCAACACCTTGGAATTTGGTTTCCTTAAGACCCAACAAGAAGTCCAACAACTCAGTGCTACTATTTCCTCCCGTGATGCCTCCCTAGATGCCTCCATAAATGCATTAGTCAATGTATCCATGTTGTCCGCAATGGCGGAAGTCAAACAAAAACTTGAATCTGTCTTTGTATCACTCTGCACCAAACTCAAAATCCCTCTCGATGACTCTTGTCCCGATGCACATAAAAAGACTGAAGGTGAAACTTCTTCCCATTCCTTTCAACCCCATCACTTTTAAAGGGACATACGCCTTCCGCGGGTGGATGTAACCAAATTTGATGGCTCAGACCCCACTGGTTGGGTCACACAAATGGAACATTATTTCTCTCTCTACAACATTACAGGTGACTTGGCCAAACTCCGGTATGGTGTTCTCCATCTAGATCAAGAACGCTGGCAATGGAGAAAAACTTCTCGTCAAGGATATATTACTTGGAACCAATTTGTTGCTGAGCTTTATGAACGCTTTGACACTAACACCAACCATTTGGGCCGTTTGAAAAAATTGAAGCAATCAGGTACAGTCGAAGACTTCATAGCTTCATTTGAGCATCTGGCTTTTCGGAC
>JZKD02S1787699.1:260840-293328 GCA_000966675.3 Picea glauca | reverse complement strand
CATATGACCGAGTCAAACGTTCTTTTTTCTGGGAGGGTATGAAACAAGACATCCGTAAGTTTGTGGATGAATGTGAGGTATGTCAACGCAACAAGGGAGAAACAGTCAAATCTCCTGGCACCCTCCAACCGCTTCCGATTCCCCTACTATTTGGAAGGATATCTCTATGGACTTTATTACAGGATTACCCAAATTGGGGAATAAATCAGTCATCATGGTGGTGGTGGATCGCCTTTCCAAGTATGCTCATTTTTATGCTCTTCACCACCCATTTACTACATCCACGGTGGCTCAAATTTTCATGGATCAGGTCTTCAAGATTCATGGCATGCCAAACTCTATTGTTTCTAATCGAGACCCAACTTTCACAAGCAATTTTTGGCAAGAACTGTTTAAGCTACAAGGTACCCAATTGTATCTCAGCTCATCTTATCATCCCCAGACAGATGGTCAAACGGAGGTCGTCAACAAGTGTTTGGAAACATATCTGAGGTGATTTGCCTCTGAAAAACAACACCAGTGGGCTCAATGGTTACCCCTCATCGAATGATGGTACAACACTACATACCATACAACCACTCGCATGACTCCTTTTGAAGCAGTGTATGGACAGAAGCCACCATCAGTTCTCTCATACTTACTGGGTACCTCGAAGGTCCAGATAATTGACCAAACACTTACAGTCCGAGAGGATATCCTTTGTACCCTTAAAGAGAAATTGTTCATGGCCCAGAATAGAATGAAGCAACAAGCAGATCAAGGTCACTCTGAATGTCAATTTGCCAAAGGGGATCAGGTGTTTTTGAGACTGCAACCATATAAGCAAAATTCCCTCAAGGTCGAGCAGTGTCAGAAGCTAGCACCCAAATTTTATGGCCCTTACACAGTTCTCAAGCGTGTGGGACAAGTCGCATATCAGTTATCTCTACCCAGTCAGTCGAAGCTACATCCTGTTTTTCATGTTTCATGCTTGAAGAAGGTGATTGGAACCAGGTGCCAAATTCAAGCCAACCTTCCAGAATTAGCTGAAGAAGGATCCATTTGGCTACAACCAAAAGTAGTTTTGGACCAGCAAGAGCATCGTCTGCATCAGCGAACCATCAAGGAAGTGCTAGTATAGTGGAAAGATATGACTCCAGCAGGTGCCACTTGGGAACCAACTACCATTCTGCAGCAGTTTCCACATCTCAAGCCTTGAGGACAAGGATGTTTTTAAGGGGGCGGACATGTTAAGGTCCTAACCCGTACATAGGTAGATCAATGTATTCGGATGTAATAACGGTCAATATTAATAATACCTTTCAATAAAATATAATAAGGTGGATGTAAGAAGACCTAATAGAAGCTTCCGCTTCTAGAAGGATCCTCCTCTAGATGCTTCTCTTAATAGACACATTTAGTATAAATAAGGGTCGAGGGTATGAAAACCCTAGCTTGGAGATTATTGTAACAGAGCACTGCTCGACTAGAGGTTGCCCCCTCGAAGAGGCCTGTGAACATTGCTATCTGAATCAAAGCGTTTTTTCTGTTGCTATTTCGTATATCATTTCTGTGTATTGTGAAGACTATGCTGGATATTTTACTGTTATTCTGTCATTTCTAGAATTTCATTTCTATTCTGCATATTTTATATATCTGGTATCTTGCAAATTAGGACTATTACCTTTGTCTTTTTGATATATCCTTCGATATTGAGGGTTTTAGGAGTGATAATTCGAGCCAATGCATTATATGATATGGTGGGAGTCAACTCTTAAGAATAAATCTCTTATATGTTTTCATCTTGAGATGGTTTGTGTTCTTATTCTTTTTCTTCTTCCTCTTCACAATATTTGTAGAATAATTTCTTCTCACCACACTTATGTTCCTTACTATACTTGTTGTCAGAATTAAAGCACAAGATTTTTTTTTTATTTCCTCCAATTGTTGAGGTGTCAACCTTGTAGGTTGAGGTGTTTTAGAATAAGGAACATTATTCTCTCGATAGATGTTAAGAGTGGTCCTTCTTGTATCCATAGACATATTTTTACTTTCAACATTTCTCTCTAACCTGAACACATTCTCCAATGATTTGGGTTCCCAAATGCGAACCTCATGGTTAAAATCATGAAGATGGGTAACACTTTCATGACAATCGGGTATAAAAAATCCCTAGCGACAATTTTTTGGCCGAAAAAATGTTTCTAGGAATTTTTTCGTCTGAAAATTTGCACATCAAATCGAACGGAGCCCTGACGACGCCCTCAAAATTCATGTACAATGTTTTTCGGATGAATTATTTTCCTGTGGTAAGCATATTTCGGCCGAAACATTTATTTTTAACGGATTTCGTTAAAAACTTGGTTTTGGCCGAAAGGATATTTCGGCCAAAAACCTGAAAATGGGATTGTTTGCAGGAAACTATAAATTCTCTCCATCTTACTTGATCTTTTGAGGTAGAGGAATCCTACAAATACTCATAATTTAGTTTCGAAATTGATACCAACATTTTTAAAATTGAAACTACTTTCATTGGATATAATTTGTTTTCATTTTCATTGTTTTTATCTAATTTTATTTAATTTTATAAAAAAACTAGTATATAATATTTTTAGGTGAGATTATAATTCGGTGAAATGAAAAATCCATATCTCTAAAAATACATAGTGGAAAATTATGGAAAATTTATATTCATAATCCTTAAACTATTCTCTTCAAAAGGGTATTTTTAGATTTTACATTTAAGTAAAAATTAAGATAGATGGAAGGTGTAGGAAAACATGTGTTTAAAATATGCAACGTTTTCAGCTTGGTCAACTTCAAAACATTCTAGAAATTATAATATCCATCCGTTAGATTCAAAATTATAGTCATAATAAAATAGAGTCTTTGTAGATTGTTTCAGTATATTTGATTTCTTAAAAACATAAGTTTAATAATAGATACATTGTTGTGGGAAAACATAACTCATTATCCTTCCTTTCATGTTTAAGGAACACACTGCTAAACAATTTTCAAATTGACATATCAAATCATAATAAAACAAATTTGAAAAATAGTCAATTGAAAGCTAACAAAATTATTCACAAGTTTTATTTTCACTATAAAGTCAAATTCTAAATAAAAAAAATACTTTTGTATCCCAGAAGTTGAAGAACTTGTGAAAATACAGTTTTTTTTTGTCATAAAACAAGCAAACGTGTTACCCATCTTCATGATTTTAGCCTCATGTTGAATGTTATCCTTTAAAGTTCCTATGAATACATCAATCAGGTGCTCATCTAGAATATCTATTACCTTTATATTAAATATTTGGAAGTTCTCAATGTGATCCACAACCGAACCCTTTTGCTTGAGATTTATCAATTGGTTGAAGAAGGTATTGTTCCTTGTGTCCTCATAGTGTGCTATCATTTCTTCTGTTAAAATTTTCCAATTGAAATGTAATTTGCGAGAACAAATCCATCAATAGCACACAAATTTATTGGGTTCTAAATATAAATACGTAATTTGTACCTTTTATGTGTGTGGCGCATCATGTAGATAAATGAACTCCTCCATATGGAGAATCGATGTGATTGGATTCCTGCCATCAAACTTCCTCATATAAATCTTAGGAAAGTGGTTGGTTTTCAACCCAAAGTTGGAGTTACTCCATTATTAATTCATCTTCCTTGTGTCCTCATCATGAATTTCATGGGATACATTTTCACTTTCAAGTGGGCTCTCTATTAGCAAATTGTTCAATCCTTCCATGATCTCCCTTTTTAAACCATCCATATTAGTATCCATTATTTCTTCCAACTTATCTTCAGTTGGATCCATCATCCCTTGTAGTTCATATTTTGTTGTTTCCTTTTTTTGTAAATCCTTTATGTCTGTTCACATTTCTTCACCTTCATGAAGAATCCAACTAGTACTTTCTGAAGGATTTTTTGGTGTACAAGTTCCCTGTTTTGGTGGCATGTTGGACAAGTATCACTTTTAAACCTTTATTTGGAGGTGATTTTTCTAGACAATATTTCTTTTGTTGTATATCCAAAATTTCGACCCTTTTGGTTCGGAATTTTCATTATGTAGTTATCTAATACATATTCTATGCATTTCCACAACTTTGATAAAAATTGGATGTGCCAAGTGGAAGTTATGATAACTTCCCAACACCTTGTTGATTTTTGTTCCTTTCAGTAGAGTGTATTTGTAAAGTGTTCCAAGAGAACAATATATGATATTTGATTATGAAAATTGCACCAGAAATACTACAGACTTTCCACCTTGCAATGCAACTAGTCTCACTTAATTTGGATACTCAATGAAGAATATATCACTATTTTACTCGACACACTTGTTTGATACTACTTAATAGGACTAGTCAGCTACCATATCTTACATAGGGTGTATATCCAAAAGTAGGATGAACCAGAAGCTAAAATTTTTATCACAGATACCCTGATAATTTCTAGGAATATCCTCTAAGTTTCAAGTTCTGAAATGTCATAGAAAAATATTTATAGTGAAAATTATGCGATGAATAACTTTAGAATGATTCGAGAACCAGATCTTACATAGGATATAGATATGAATATATAAATCCTCAATAGCCTATATTTGAACCAAAAGTACCTCGATACGTCTAATAAATATCCTCCTAGGTGTTCCTTATGACACATCGTAGAAAAAAAGTTATAGAAAAAATTCCAAGGTGTCTCGTATTCAGTAGCGAAACCCCAACACCTTGAGCTTTGATACCAAATGTTAAGAACCAAATATAAAAATAGAATAAAAGCCTCAGAATAAGTACTTCATTCCTTGAAAAAGAGATAATTTTAGATAATAATCCTTTTCGAGGGGGAAGCCTCTTTGTACACTAAATAAATTTACAAGTACAAGATGATCCCAAATGGAAAGGTATCCTTGGTATATATAGGATACTAGTAGGTACAATTACAACTAATTGACCCAAGCTGACATAAATAAAATGAAAATAATAATGTAATATGCCCCAATTAAGAAGTAATGTACCACTATTTATGGCTTAACACCATGTGTGATGACATTGTGGAAGATAGTGGCGGGGCCACGTGTTAGAATGGGTGGCCTGTTGTGAGGGGGCATGTTCCTTGGGTGCCAAAAAATCTCGGATCGAGTGTTTTGGTACTTTATGAAATGAAAAATGTTAACACCTCGGTAGTCGATGTCCTGAGATCCCTAGGTATTTTGATCGTGAAGGCCTAGGGACAGGTGTCAATTGTGGTTAAGAGTAGATATAGGGAGGATGTGGAGCTTGACGTTGGGTGTAGAAAATGTCGAGGATCAATGCCAAGTTAATTGCATGGCAGGTTCCATTACATATTCCATGCTAGAAACCAGATCTACATTAGAGGATAGCATTTGGTTACATGTCAGTTCCAAATCAGGTGACGTGGATCCACATGAATTCCATGTGGCAGTACAAAGACCTCTAGTTAATGAAAATCCTATAAATTTAAAGGGGCATAACATTTTATCTGGATCTCAGAATTGGAAAAACTTATAGTCGCTGGAAATATCTTCGAAAGAAGAATATGATTGTGTCCCTTTTAAAGGAATTTGAGGAGTTTGAGAAAAAGAAAAAATTGAATACCCTGTCCCTTAAAACAATACTTAGGGGGTTGGTTATGTTACAGGTTTTATCAGAGCACCGGTTTCAATACTAGGCATGTATGGGCCAAAGACCACTTACATAAGTAATGTATTAAAAATAATTTGAACTTGTAGGAAATATACTAGACACAGGAGTCGAGATAACCATACAAAAATGGGAATTGAGTGGTGAAATCCATAGGTAGTAAGAAAGAATATTTTTGGTAATATTAAAATAAAATTACACATATTGTTTTTCTAGAGTTGTATATGATGGATTGATTTGACATATAGAGGTGGATGGTAACCATACAGGTATGGTTTATTATTCTCAAGAAGTAGTGAAAGGGTATCTAGGAGAGGTTTTCCCCGATAAAGGTCTATTGAGCAAGATTAGATTAAGGAACAAAGGAAGATATATTTGGGAATTTTACTTCCCTAGGTAATGTTGTAACTACCTGGTATATTTCTGAATGGAAAATACTTTTATAACAATTGTGAAAGAATTACTTCTTGTTTAAAGTTTCCATAAAGGAAGGAAATATAAGTATGATTATGCCTAAGGGACTTGTCATGTGGATGGTTGCAATTCCTCTTCAAAGAAGGTTGATATCAAGATCAACTAAATATGAATGAATGATACAAAAAAAATCATTTGGTTGATTAAGTAGTTGTTGATAAGACATTTGGGTTTGATGGGAAATATAGAAAACCCCTAAATAAATCCTTGTTTGGGGAAATATTTCTAGATGAAAAATGTGCACATTGGATGTGGATGTTTGGTAGGAAGGATATATGTAGTACATGACAATGCATGCACAACAAGTTCATATGGAAGAAAGTTTTTTTTTTAGTATATGAAAGAGTTAGACCTGGTATCAATATGAGAAAATGAAAAGACTGAAGAATGTTAAGGTATGAGTCTAGGCACAACCATGAAGGCTTGGGAATCCACTGCAAGAAATCCACTTATGCTAAATAGAGTGCTCATTGAAATAATGGCACAAGAGTAAAAATATTTAACTAGAATAAGTAGTGAAGGTCCATTTATTATAAAGGGTGTCAATGTAAATATAAAGTAATATGTTTTGGGAAGAACTATGCTAAAAGGATGGACATGTTAAAATGTTATTCTTATGATAGCGAGAGACTTAGTGTTTACTTGGACATGGGGGAAAAATTTCCAAGGATCAACAATACATTTTTCGGGATATTACCTCCATTATTGTTATCATTATAGTGCAACAGAAACTTGGTAGAAATGACAAAATTTAAAGGGGTGAAGTATTGAAGGTGCAAGTATTCTAAATAATTCCAGAAGATGCCTAAAGTTATGCGTCATGTGCAAAGTAGATATAGAAGTATACAACCATACTTTTGAGGAAGGAATTACATAAATCTAAGTGAATTACATAATGGAATAAGTCCAGGATTAAATTGAGTACATAGTGTGTTATAACCAAAACATTTGTCAGAGAAATACATAGAATGGATGAAGAAACAATTAGCACAGATACAACATACTTAAAATATTTATAGAACCAATTCTAGCAAAGTGATGAAAACTATGTAAAATACCTATAAATTTGTGCACACTTCCAACAAAGTCAACACATACACATCCACATGGGCCAAACCAACTCCAAATGTGCACAGTGTGCATCCCATGCGATTGTCCATGAAGAAACCCATGCAAATGTGGAAACAACACATTTATGAATTTGGTCGAGCCTCAACCACTTCTAGGGTGATTTAATTCAAGAAAACACCCATAGATCGAACCAAAATCTTTCCTTTGTATGACTTAAAAGATTGGATGTACCTCAAAATCCTTCCCATTCACACTTGGAGCAAGCTATCAAATACCTTGTTATGGTTCTATAAATAGAGGGACATTGTATTCACAAATATAAGAAGTTCATAGCATTGTTATGTTGTCCAAATACTCTTGGAGAATCCATTTGTTCCCTTAAGAACATCTTGGGAAAGTATAGCATAGGGAAAGATTTTCACCTCTTTGGAATCTTTTCCATAGAGTTATTCAACATTTTAATTCAAAATAGGAGAGTAATATCTCTAATTTGATGGATTCAAGAGCCCTCCCTCAGAGGAATACAAGATTCATGAATCCCACATTTCTTCTCTTGGTGTTCTCAATTTCAAAGACCATTCTCTAATAAGAGATGATTTTAGGGGCTAAATTTCGTTCATGGGCTAATTTTCCATGGTTTTTCCAAAAATGAGATTCACTATTTTAAAAATGATTCGCCCAAATTCTATAGGATAAAATTATCTTACCTTACAAATCGCAAAAAATATATAAAAACTATATAAAATACTTATAAATTTGAATATTTTCAAAAACAATATCGCCAAACATTTATAGTTGACATATGAAGGATTAGTAATATTCTCCAAGGTTTCTACATTTTAAAATAAATTTCCATCCTTAAAATCATCCCTGATCTCTATTGGGTAACTACTCTTGGTGTTCAATTTCATGCATCCTTTGCTAATTATTTTTTAGTTTAGTTTTCATTCTTGATTATCCCGATCTTTTTTTATTTCTTTCTTTGTAGCTTGTAGGTTCACTAACCTAGTAACTGTTTTTATTTGTTGCTTTGTTGGCTTACCAAGGCAATCAAAGGGATCTATTTTTCCTCACCCTTTTGATAAAAAAAACCCAAACATATTGGTGACTATATTAGCGATTGGAATCCATATTCCTCCTCAAGTAGGCTATTTGAGTTGTTTTTCTCACTTTCTGGTGTTATCAGGCTTGAAACCTTGCCTATCTTACCCATTAGATACCACAATTCACTCATGTGTGGGTTGAAGTCATTTCAAATTTTTGGCCCACAATTTCTTTGCATGTGTGTGGGTTTGGGTCTAACAGCCGCATGAACCATGTAGTTCTTTGTATTGTCTACACTCACAAACTACACATAGTGTGTGACTATCTCACTCCATAGCCACACATAAGTCTTGTTTTTTCAGATTGTAAGGCTTGATGAGCCCATTTTCATCAGCTAGCTTGGATTTACTTTATGCACTTTGTAAAATCCATAGAAAAAAAGATTTGGATTTGTTCTTGCATATATACTTATCCAACATAGTCACTTAGGGGGATAAAAAAAAACCTTTGCATATTTTACTTCCTTGGTTTCCACATGAATGTCCTAGTGTAGCATTTGAATCTTAAAAGCATTGTCGATTCTTTTTTTCTTTTTTAATTCATCACACTAAATCAGGACTAGGGAATAGTTTAACAATATTGGAGTATGATCTTTCCTCTCACCTTAGTGTGACCTTGGAAATCATAAAAAGAGATTGTTCAAATCAATCTCCATCCCCCTCTCAAAATCAACCATTTTAGGAGAGGTCAATACCTCTAAGTTCTCATTTCATGCAACTAAGTCGACCATTTTAGGAGAGACCAATATATCATACTATTCTTATTGAAACATAATATAAAATATTTTTAAGGCCCCACACATGCCAAAATGTGCACAATCTTAGGGTAGTTTCAAATTTTTAAAGCAAACAACCTAGGAAGTTTAAGGATTTGTAAGGGCCCATGCATGCCTGCATGTCTACAATATAGGATAGTTTTGAATCTTTCTTAGATTAAATAACATTATAGGGAGATTAAAATCTCAAGAGTAAGGACTCACATTTCCACCATGCTAGTTACCTAGGGATGTTTTCACTTTTTTGAAGGATTGTTTGTGAAATTTAGCAAGTTAAAATTAAACAAGATTTGTAAAGAACCAAGCGATGTCCACATGTTAAAACGTTTCTCACTAAATTATTAAAAACCATTACACACTTTCACTTATTTCACACAACATCACCACATATTCAAAAGCCTTTTACTACATACTTTAAACTATAGTATGATCTTCTCCCCACTCCCATGAGAGATCAAGGAGGATCAGAAGGGATTCATTTATTTAGTGCCAATATTTTTGTAGCATCAATTTAGAAAAATGAAGTTGGCCCATGATTCCAACTTCAAAGCCTACTTTCACATCCTAAAATAAATCATAAAAAAACACATTTTCTAACCTCCATAGGAGGAACACCAAAATAAATTTGTAGTCTATGTTAGTATTTTGGGGATAGGTATCCAAATAAATCCTCATTATATTTTCTTCATTGAAACTTATAAAGTTTAGAAGTTGGGTACCAAAATCCTACCAGTCAAGAATTTTTACACCATAAGGTAGTGAGACACTCGTGAAGACTTGAAGGTCGAGGTCCAGTTGTTTTGTGCATGCCTCCTTGGGTCACCCAACCCTTCGAAACCATCTATACTGTGACCAATTTATGAGGTTGAAAATCTAAATTTCATGCTTGATCGAGGTGGCTTAGTGGTCAATTATCGATTTTATCTACCCAAGGTGGAGGTTGTGGGATGCAATCACACCTCAATTATATTTTGAATGACTACTGGGAAATATTGCTAGTACTTTTGGGATATGCCCCCTTTCACCCCTCATTATAACTGATTGTTCATCTATTCACTAAATTCTTCTCAAGTGGGTTCTCACCCCATCGTTGAGTGATTTTTTGGAGGCCCAATTTTATTTTATAGGAAGGATTTTAGGTCTATTAGGACACATGCATTTTATTCCCCCCCATAGGGGGATGATACCCTTAACCATATTACATTTCTATTTTCTTTATGTATGATTTCCATCATTATATTTCATACAATTTTAAAAATGCATTGTTGATATAGTTTACAAATGACCAACTCTATTAATTCCCTTCACCACCAATTGAACACATCCACATATATTATAGCACCATTGGGGATCCACAACATCCCTGCCACTCTCAACGTTTGAGAAACCTCCCCCCAATTTTGGGAGGTGTCCCCAATTTGGCTGACACATCAACACAACCATCACACACACCAGTAAGTTCCATGCTTATAGTATTAGTCTTTCTTTGATCGACCTTGTTGGGATCCAATACCCAGAAAACATCACCCACTAGTCCTCCACCATAAGGAGGCGGAGCCCAAACTTCTTCACAAGGTACAAACTCCCAGCCATCCTCACAAGTAAAATATTCTCAACCAAATTATACCATGGATTGTACGCCCCAGTACATGCCATACTTTCCATCTCTCAACATCCCAGACTTGACTGAATTGACAAATGATCTGATATTACATGACCCCACTTGGCCGAATATTTCCACCACACCCCACTGATACCCGTGTTTGCGACCAATCAATACCGACCTACATATGGAGTAAATTCATATTATCCTCCTCTACCACCTCAACCAATATTCATGGCATATCCCAACCTCATAATGGGAGCACACATGCCTGCACCTGCTAACCCTATCCATGTACCGCATCTAGGCCCACCTCCAACGACACCATATCATACTAGCACTAGTGGGGGCATCTCCACTTCATATAATTAGTATGGACCTCGCAAAAATAATCCATAGTTTCCCTTCCTTGCCCCCCCCCTTCCCCGCTGCCCCACCACATGGACAAAAACATGTCAGAGTAAATTCATTTGACCTTACCCTCTTCAAAAAGTTCAAACATTCGACCAATTGAACACATCCAACACACCTCATAAATCCAACAACAATAGGATAAAGGAAAAGAATAAAAACCAGGGACAAGGGGGAAACCCCAAAATATCAAACCCAACGGCTGGGGGAAACCAAAATCAAGCTAAACAAAACCCCCATAGGGGAAATAATACTGGAAAAAAAAGACAAGGGAGGAACAAAAATATTCGAACCAACCTCCATTGTGCATTATGCAGTGAGTATGGTCATTATACTCACCATTTACCCCAAATTGTTGATTACAAACAAATGAAAGAGTCAATGAATACCCAACAACCCCCTACACCAAAACTACTCCCACAAATACCCCAAAATTATTTGCAGCCTCATACCCCCATAGTTCTCCAAAACCTGATTCCTCATCAGGGAGTTATTAATACCCAAAAAAAAATAACAAACCCCCCATAACATAGTGGACAACATCCTAATCTATGACCACTCCAATACGGAAGTTTCATTGATCGACCAATCATTATCACCATTGAACAAGGAATCTTAATTCAAACATGCAGTCATCAATACAACATACCTCTTGAATTGAACCTCACCAAGACAGATTCCCCCCCCATACTGGAAGGATAACCATTGACCATTCCCCTCCCAAGCACTGAGACCACCACTCATATTCCTCGCATACCATTACAAACAACCTCATTGATGACCTGGAACAATTGTCGGTGGCTATGTATTTCTTGGAGGTCCTCCAAATGTGTCCATCCCAACAAAAAGTATTTCTCTCAATATTGTGAGCAATCGACCCATCAGATACCCGTATGATCAACTTTGACTTAGATAATAGTGAACCACATTTACCATCACTATTGGCTTTCCAAATTCCTATCAAAATCTATAATTGCATGATCTATCTATACATCATTGGTGAAGGGGAATCCACATGTACCATGTCCAAATTTATATGGAAAAAAATCGGTTCCCCTGAACTCATTCCATCATCCATTACTCTTCGAGCATATGATGGTCACCCATCACAACTAGAAGGCCTCTACCAAAACATGCTCGTAGAACTTGGAGGATAATCTTTTATCATCGACATCGAAGCTATCAATGCCCCATTAGGCTACAACATCCTCTTCGGACGTAGTTACATGTATTCCATGAAGGAATTTGCATCATCCCTTTTTCGCACGATGTTCTTCCCCCAAAACGGGAAGATCATCACCATTGACTAGTTATCACACTACAAGCCCAATCATTCTAGAAACATTGATAATGTACTCCCCTTGATATGGTCAAGTGTTGACATCTTAGTATTTTTTGACATAGGACCAATAATATTCCAAGAATCCTCTATGACACCCCCCCCCCAAAAAAAAAACAATTATTTTTGTGTGTTGGAAAATTGTTTTCGTTTTTGGCAAATTCAAATTTGGAAAATTTTTGCCATTATGGCAATTCCGAATTTCGAATTTAATAATTGTATTTAATTATTGTGACTGTTGGGAAAAGATCTGTTTGGACCCAACTAGCTATTTGACTATGACACTTGTATCACAATAGAATAATTGTATTAACTACAAGAGGACAAATGGAACAACCATGTTAAAATCAGCTGACCATGACTCCATGAGTGGGGAACAAGTTGGAACTACCTATTGAATGATGATTAAAAGTGGAAAATAAGAGATTTGGCCACTGACAGCCCCTGAAAATCATGGATTACGAAAAGATGTGAAAATCCCCAAAGGAGGGAAAAGACCTGGGAAAAAATGGATAAATAGCATATGTGAGGAGGCAGGACACTGCCAAGTATGCTGGGAAAGGATTCCTGAGATCTCTTGATCTTATGAACATTGGATATTGAGTGTGAGACAAGAGGAGTCTACTGAAACATAATTGTCTCGTTTTTATGAACATTGTTGAGTAAGTGTGAGGCAAGATGAGAATTGTTGGAATTGAAGGACATTGTTGAGGAGGAGTTTCCAAGTTCGCCCTCATGGATTCATGGTCAGGCTAGGGGGTGAATCGGGCAAGTGACTTTGGCTTCCCTGTTCTACAGTTGGGAGGAACATGGTTGTTCCCTTTGTCTTCCCACGGATTGGATTCAGATATGTTGATCTACCCCCTCTCTATTGTGAATGACTATGTTTTTATTTTGATGTCTTATTAAATCCGAACTGGAATGATGTCCACTCTTTGTCTGAGTGATTTTTCTGGGGCATTGTATTGATTAAATTGGAACTGTAACGTTTTTCCATTTTTGTCTGTTATGGGGAATATATGTGAAGAACATCTATAATTATATTTCTATGGAAAGAGGAGATTAACGACGAAGAGGCAGATCCTCTCTGTAGATAAAACCCCAGGAAACCAAAACTCAGATCCCTCAGAACATCTTTATTAATGACCAATCTCATATGGAATGATATTCTTAACTATGTATTTACATAGATGCACAGATATAGTACTGTTGACGTTTAATGCATTGATTTAAAAGAGGCTCTAAGTGGATATTATAGAATTTACCCTATACAGAGAGTTTTATCCTTTGTGCCCCTCTGTGCGTGTAAATTTCCTAAGTCCTTAGGCGTTCGAAATTCTATGAAGTAAAAGTATATCATATCCTTCTACATCCTCAGTCTCCCAGAAACAAAAGTAATATTTCTCCCAGAAAATGAAATTTGAGAGTACCCGCAAAGGTTAAAGACGAAGAAGTGATGAAAATAGTGTGAAGAGTTACAGTAGGAGCTCTCTCTCCCCTTGCGCTTGTTTTTATTTCCTTAACTTTTTTTTGACAGGAACACTTAGTCCAAGTTCCCTTTCACCTTTTGAAGGTTCGTGTATATTGATGTATGGATTTTGAACTCATGAAGTTCCGAACCCCGAAACCTCGAAGCTTCCACTTTTCGCATTTTGGAGGTTGGTTACATGAGAGGTTTGGGGCATTTGAACTCATGAAGTTCCAAACACCAAAACCCCGAAACGCGGGTCCCACCTTTTCAGAACTTCGGGAAATGTGTTGTGTTATTCTTTGACATTTGAAACCCCGAAACCATGAATTCCAAAATGCTGAAAATACAGGTCCCTCCTTTACCTTTTCAGAACTTCGGGAAAGGTTTTGTGTTGTTGTTTGACATTTGAAATCCCAAAACCCTGAATTCTGAAATCCTGAAATATGGGTCCCACCTTTACCTTTCCAGAACTTCGGGAAATGTTTTGTGTTGTTGCTTGACATTTGAAACCCTGAAACCCTGAATTCCGAAATCCCAAAAATACGGGTCCCACCTTTACCTTTTCGGAACTTCGGGAAAGGTTTTGTGCCATTGTTTGACATTTGAAACCCCAAAACCCCGAATTATGAAATCTCAAAATACGGGTGCCACCTTTACCTTTTTGGAACTTCGGTAAATGTTTTGTGTTGTTGCATGAAATTTGAAACCCTGAAACCCCGAATTTCCGAAATCCTAAAATACGAATCTCACCTTACCTTTTCAGAACTTCATGAATTGTTGTGTATTGATGATCGACTGTTGTACTCACAAAATACTTAACTCTGAAATCCCGAAGTGTTGGTCACTCCTCGCGATTTTGGGAGTGGTTGTGTGTTTATATTTGACTGTTGAACTCACAAATTCCTGAACCTTGAAACCCCGATGGGCGGGTCCCACTTTCCTTTTTCACCTTTCGGATGTTGTGGTGTGTTAATGTTTGACACTTTCAAACATGAAATCCCTAACCCCGAAACCCCGAAGTACGATGTCCACAGTCTTCCCACTTTCTTGGATTTTTGGCAAATGGAGTGGCCCCTTTGTTTCATTTTTTGTTTGACACTTATAATCATCGAAACCCGATTGACCTCAGTTATGTTTCACAAACTGTAGAAACCTAGAAGAAACTTATTGTTATGGGAACCACTCTAATAATGTAATGAATGGACTGGTAAAAGAACATTGGAGAGTCTTCATCTGAGATAGAGGTATGGATGTAACAGACCGTTTTACAAGTAGATTGAATTGCAAACAGAGGGTAATTTTTTTTATGTAGGGTTTTGGTCATAAAACCCCAAAGTTTCTTGTATTGTTAACACTGTCGTAGTGTTATAGGTACTAGTAGATAAGAGAGTAATTATAATTTTCAGGATCTTAATTAAACATTGAGGTGATGAGTAAATACTCATTATATCATCGATTAGAAAACTTAAGTTGAATGGTAAGGACATTCGACGATAGTAAGGACTCTAACAAACCTTCAGACTCAAGCCTTCTAATAGAAAGCTTACTTACTTGAGATCTTGAAAATTTTCAAGGATAAATGTACAAATAATTTTTTTTTTATGATGATTTTTTAGGTGCATTACATATGGTATCAGAGAAAACGTTACAACACTGGGCGTGAATAGGGCCACATTAATTGATTAGTATATATATTATGATCTATGAGAAAACTAACAAATCTTGGGAATTGCAGACATAAAGCTTTTATGTTTTGTGTTGAATAATGATAGCTCAAAAAGGTGTAGAAATTAGGATGGAAGAGAACTTGCAACAAGGACCTCCTGGAGATCTGAGATAGAACAGTGATGGAAGCTCACCCACGGAGGTTTTGGAAACAATGAGAAACCTTATAGTTGAACTACAGGTTTTCAAGGCCGACAATGAAAAATTAAAGAAGGGACAACGGGAATAGCAAGAGATAAATAAAGTCCTGTTGCGTAGTATAGTAACCAAGAAAAGCCCAAAAGATGATAACCCTGAGAAGGAGGTCAACAAAAGGGCCTCCAAGAATTCTGGTGTAAAAACAGAAAAACGAGACAGTTCGTCTGAAGGGACGCCTTCAGCTGAAGACAAAACCATACCAGATAAGAAAAGAAAACAAACAGACCACCTTGAAGGAGAATTTAAAAATATTAAACCAACTACTTTTGATGGAGAGTCCAGGACAAGAGAAGAAGCTGAGGCATGGCTGTTGGACATCAAAAAATACTTCCAAATCTACAACTATTCCAGTAACATGAAGGTCAGAATGGCCATCTACAATCTGAAGGGGAAGGCCAACATTTTGTGGCAGGACCTGAAATTGGCCAAGGGCCTAAAGGAGAAACAATTGGAATGGTTTGACTTCAAGAAGTATTTTAAGAAACAATACCTTTCTGAGAGCTATTATGAAAGGAATATGAAAGAATTTTATGAATTACGACTCAGAAAAATGATGATGGATGAACTTATAAATAAATTTCTGGAACTACTAATGTTCTTACCATACATATGGGAGGATAAGGTAAAAATCTAGCGATTCTTAAGTTATTTACAACAGTACTACAGGGACAAAATTGAGTTTGACAACCCCAAATCCTTGATTGAGTCATTCAGGAAGGCACAAATGTGATATGACCAGTATAAACAGTGGGTAGAGTTTCCCAAGACTTGGAAGGATAAGAGACAATATGGAACACACCAGTGAAAGAAAGGATACCAGCCAAATCCTTATCGAAATGCAGCAAAAAGTTTCCCAAGGAAGGATTTTCACTCCAATCACCCGAATACGCAAGGTAGTGGTAAACCTTTGAACCTTGGAACGAAAAGGTTTGGGGACAACGCCTGCGAGCCATTAAAGTGTTGGGAGTGTGGAGAGCCTCATATAAGGAGGAACTGTCCACATTTAATTGCAGCAAACAAAACTATTGTTCACAATTTGTAAGAAGCCTCGACAGTAGGTGACATGGGCAGAAGTCTACATCAGATAAATGAAACCATGGATGGTCAACAAGATGACCACCAGTCCTCGATGGTAGAGATTGAAGGTAAAATCCATGACACTCGAATTTATGTTTTAATTGACCCTGGAGCTACATTAAGTTATATTACTCCCGATGTAGTAGAGTTGAATAAACTTAAGAAACAAAAGCATGCAAAATCTTGGCCTTACAACTAGCAATAGGGACTAAAATAAAAGTAGTTAACTTTATGTTTGATCTTGAGTTCAGTTTAGATGGTCAAAAGATAAGGACCAATATGAACATCCTACCACTAGGATCTTATAATATGATTATTGGGATGGATTGGTTGGAACAACACAAAGAAATACTAGATTATTATACAAAGGTACTTAGCTATATAGATAATTTTGGCACTATTAGAACAACCCAAGGCATACCAAAACCAGCATCAGTCAGACAAGTTTCAGCGATGCAACTCAAGAAATTTATTAGGAAAGGATGTCGAGTTTACACCATCCAAGTGACGAATCTATTAGAAAAAGAAGATAAGCCCAAGTTAGAAGACTTTGTTGTCCTATATGAAGTCAGAGACATGTTTGTATAAGAGATACCAGAATTACCTCCCAGGAGAAAAATAGATTTCTTCGTAGACTTACTACCTGGATCATCCCCTATCTCAAAAGCACCCTATTGAATGAGTCTACCAGAATTGACAGAATTAAAAATACAATTACAGGAATTGTTGGATAAAGAGTATATCAGACCAAGTGTCTTTCCATGGGGAGCACCATTCCTCTTTATGAAAAAGAAAGATGGTACTCTAAGACTATGTATCGATTATAGACAACTGAACAAAGTAACCATTGAGAACAAATACCCCTTACCCAGGATAAATGATATGTTCGATCAAGTTGGGGGGGGGAAGATATTCTCAAAATTGGATTTACGATCTGGTTATCATCAAGTTAGGATAAAGTACCAAGACATAAACAAAACAGCTTTTCAAATAAGATACAGACACCATGAGTTTGTAGTCATACCTTTCGGACTCACTAATGCACCAGTCACATTTATGTGCTTAATGAATAACATTTTTAGCCAGTACTTAGACAAGTTCGTAGTAGTATTTATCAATGATATTCAGGTCTATTCTAAAATGGAGGAGGAACATGATGAACACTTATGAATAGTCTTGCAAACACTAAGAAAACACAAACTATACGCAAAATTCGACAAATGTGATTTCTATCAAAAATAAATACAATTAGATATTATTTTCGGGATTAACTGCGTAGTGTAAGTCATTAATCTATGACCCATATTCATGAGTATTTAGGACATTTCATTTCCTCGAAACGTATTGTCGTAGACCCAAAAAAGATAAAATTCATTATGGAATGGCCAATGCCTAAAGATGTGGCAAATATCTGGTCATTCATGGGAATCACTAGATATTATCGCAGATTTATAGAAGGGTTCTCCAAGATAGCCTACCCTATCACATCACTACAAAAGAAAGGGACCAAGCTTAACTGGTCGCAAAAGTGTCAAGACAATTTTAACAATCTAAAAGAATTATTGACATCGACGCCCATCTTGAAGGTAGTAGACCCAGATAAAGACTTCACAGTATGCGTTGATGCAAGTAAAGAGGGGCTAGGCGCTGTTCTAACTCAGGAAGGGCACGTGATTTGTTATGAATCCCAAAAATTAGAGGAACACAAGCAAAATTATTTCACTCATGCCTTAGAATTGGCAGCATTCATACATGCCTTAAAAAATGTGGCGACACTATATCATGGGCAAAAAATTCTTACTATTGACAGATAATAGCGGAGTGAAATACCTGTTTAACCAACCAGACCTTAATGTGAGACAAGCAATGTGTCTAGTCTTCTTGACCGAATTTGACTTCGAAGTTAGACATATCAAGGGTAAGGAAAATAATGTAGCAGATTCTTTAAGCCGCAAAATCCATGGGTTATTTGAGAAAAATATCAGCAAAGCAGAAAGTGATCTAGAACAAAGAATAAGAATGGCAGGTGTTAATGACGAAAATTACACTAAGATGATAGCAGAATTGCAAAATAGTGTCACAAACTCAGATGAACCAGATATAAGTATCGACAAGGAGGGACTATTAAGATTTAAAAACAGACTTTACGTACCAGATTCAGCAAAGCTAAAATTAACTATTTTAGATGAAGTGCATAAGAAACCATACTCTGGCCATCCAGGTTACCAAAAAACAATAACAACACTCACAAAACTATTTTACTGGCCTAATATGAAGGGCGAAATAACAGAGTACTTGGCTAGGTGCCAAGATTGCCAACAGGTTAAGGCTGAACACCAGCATCCAGTCGGCCTATTACAACCATTACCAGTACCAGAATGGAAATGGGAGACCATCTCACTGGACTTTATCACAGTTTTGCCTAAAACTCAGAAACAAAATGATTCTATCATGGTTGTAATCGATAAACTCAATAAGTTTGCACATTTTATTCCTGTAAAGTCTACTTTTAAATCTATTAACATTTCTGAAATATTCATGAAAGAAATTTTTAGACTGCATGGTATTCCTAAAATGGTGATTTCAGATAGAGACGTAAAATTCACATCCACTTTTTGGAAGTAATTGTTTGCAGGGCTAAATACTAATTTGAATTTCAGCATGAGTTATCATCTACAAACGGATGGACAGACCGAAAGGACAAACCAAATCATAGAAGATATGCTCTGCATGTATGTAAGAACAAAACCGAAAAAGTGGGAAGACTACCTACACTTGGTGGAATTTGCATATAACAATGGGTACGAAACTTCGGCTAAGTTGAGCCCTTTCGAAATACTATAGGACAAAAAGTGTACAACTCTGATTAGCTAGGATAACCCGGTTGACAAACTCATGGTTGGACCAGAGATGCTCGAAGAAATGGAGAACATGGTAAGAAAGGTGCAACAGAACTTGAAAGAAGCATAGGACAGACAGAAGAGCTATGCAGATCAGAAAAGAAGACACGTGGAATTTTGAGTGGGAGACCATGTTTACTTGAAGGTCAAAGCCCAGAAAGGCTTGCTGAAGTTAGGAAAATGCTTCAAGTTGGCACCCAGGTTTTGTGGGGCCTTCGAGATACTAACTTGAATTGGGCATGTAGCATATCAGCATGCACTTCCAGCTAATATAAGAATTCATAATGTATTTCATATTTCTTTGTTGAAAAAGTATATTCATGACCCTACTCATATGATTGATTGGAACTTGGTGTAGGTGGAACCCGAGGGAGAGTTCCAAGTGGAACCCCTGGGCATTCTGGACCGGAGAGAAATAACACTTCGGAACAGAGTCGTCGCTCAGGTAAAGGTGCAATGGAAGCACTTTAGTCCTGACGAGGACACTTGGGAATGGGAGGGAGATTTGCAGAAATCTCATCCAATCCTGTTCCAGGAAAGGAATGAACACTGAGGAAAGTGTTTTACTAAAGGAGGAAAGGATGTGACATCCCTAAAAATATATATATATATACATTTTTGTGTGCTGGAAAATTATTTTCGTTTTTGGCAAATTCAAATTTGGAAAATTTTTGCCATTTATGGCAATTCCAAATTTTGAATTTAATAATTGTATTTAATTATTGTGACTGTTAGGTAGAGATATGTTTGGACCCAACTAACTATTTGACTATGACACTTGTATCACAACAAAATAATTATATTAACTGCAGGAGGACAAATGGAACAACCATGTTAAAATCAACTGACCATGACTCCATGAGTGGGGAACAAGTTGAAACTACCTCTGGGCTGATGATTACAAGTGGAAAATCAGAGATTTGGCCATTGACAGCCCCTAAAAATTAGGGATTAAGAAGAGCTGTGAAAATCCCCAAAGGAGGTAAAAGACCTAGGCAAAAATGGATAAATAACATATGTGAGGAAGCAGGACACTGCAAAGTATGCTGGGAAAGGATTCTCGATCTCTCTTGTTGTTATGAACATTGCAGATTGAGTGTGAGGCAAGAGGAGTCCGCTGAAACAGAATTGTCTTGTTGTTATGAACATTGTTTAGTAAGTGTGAGGCAAGAGGAGAACTGCTGGAATTGAAGGACATTGTTGAGGAGGAGTTTCCAAGTTCTCCCTCATGGATTCATGGTCAGGCTAGGGGGTGAATTGGGCAAGTGACTTTGGCTGCCCTGTTCTACAGTTGGGAGGAACATGATTGTTCCCTTTGTCTTCCCATGGATTGGATTCAAATATGTTGATCTACTCCCTCTCTATTATGAATGACTATGTTTTTATTTCGATGTCTTATTAAATCCGAACTGGAATGATGTCCACTCTCTGTCTGAGTGATTTTTCTGAGGCATTGTATTGATTAAATTGGAACTGTAACGTTTTTCCATTTCTGTCTGCTATGGGGAATATATGTGAAGAACATCTGTAATTATATTTCTATGGAAAGAGGAGATTAATGACAAAGAGCCAGATCCTCTCTGTAGATAAACCCCTAGGAAACCAAAACTCAGATCCCTCGGAACATCTTTATTAATGACCAATCTCTGATGTAATGATATTCTTAACTATGTATTTACATAGATGCACAGATCTAGTACTGTTGACGTTTAATGCATTGATTTAAAAGAGGCTCTAAGTGGATATTATAGAATTTACCCTATACAAAGAATTTTATCCTTTGTGCCCCTCTGTGTGTGTAAATTTCCTAAGTCCTTAGGCGTTCGAAATTCTGTGAAGTAAAAGTATATCGTATCCTTCTACACCCTCATTCTCCCGAAAAAAAAAGTAAGATTTCTCCTAGAAAACAAAATTTGAGAGTACCCGCAAAGGTTAAATACCAAGGAGTGATGAAAATAGTGTGAAGAGTTACAGTAGGAGCTCTCTCTCCCCTTACGTTTGTTTTTATTTACTTAACTTTTGTTCGACATGAACACTTATTCCAACTTCCTTTTCGCCTTTCGGAGGTTTGTGTATATTGATGTATGGATTTTGAACTCACGAAGTTCTGAACCCTGAAACCCCGAAGCTTCCACTTTTCACATTTCAGAGGTTGGTTACATGAGAGGTTTGGGGCATTTGAACTCATGAAGATCTAAACCCCGAAACCCCGAAATGCAGGTCCCACCTTTTCGGAAATTCAGGAAATGTGTTGTGTTGTTGTTTGACATTTGAAACCACGAAACCCCAAATTTTGAAATCCAAAAAATACGGGTCCCACCTTAACCTTTTCGGAACTTCGGGAAAGGTTTTTTGCTGTTGTTTGACATTTGAAACCCCAAAACCCCGAATTCTGAAATCTCGAAATACGGGTCCCACCTTTACCTTTTTGGAACTTCGGGAAATGTTTTGTGTTGTTGCTTGACATTTGAAACCCCGAAATCCCGAATTTTGAAATCCTAAAAATATCGGTCCCGCCTTTACCTTTTTGAAACTTCGGGAAAGGTTTTGTGTTGTTGTTTGACATTTGAAACCCTGAAACCCTGAATTCTGAAATCCCGAAATACGGGTCCCACCTTTACCTTTTCAAAACTTCGGGAAATGTTTTGTGTTCTTGCTTGACATTTGAAACCCCGAAACCCCGAATTTCTAAAATCCCGAAATACAGATCTCACCTTACCTTTTCATAAATTTGGGAATTGTTGTGTATTGACGATCGACTGTTGTACTCACAAAATCTCGAACTCCGAAATCCCAAAATGTTAATCACTCCTCGCGATTTTGGGAGTGGTTGTGTGCTTACATTTCACTGTTGAACTCGCGAAGTCTTGAACCCCGAAACCCCGATGGGCGGGTCCCACTTTCCTTTTCCACCTTTCAGAGGTTGTGGTGTGTTAATGTTTGACACTTTCAAACATGAAATCCCGAACCCTGAAACCCCGAAGTATCGAGTCCACGGTCTTCCCACTTTCTCGCGTTTTTGGAAAATGGTTTAGCCCCTTTGTTTCATTTTGTGTTCGACACTTATAATTGTTGAAACCTGATTGACCTCAGTTATGTTTCACAAACTATAGAAACCTAGAAGAAACTTATTGTTATGTGAACCACTCTAATAATGTTATGAATGGACTGGTAAAAGAACGTTGTAGAGTCTTCATCCTGAATAGAGGTATGGAAGTAACATATCGTTTTACAAGTAGATTGAATTGAAAACATAGGGTAATTTTTTTTATGTAGGGTTTTGTTCATAAAACCCCAAAGTTGCTTGTATTGTTAAGACTGTGGTAGTGTTATAGGTACTAGCAGATAAGAGATTAATTATAATTTTCAGGATCTTAATTAAACATTGAGGTGATGAGTATATATCGTCGATTAGAAAAATTAAGTTGAATGGTAAGGACAGTTGACGACAGTAAGGACTCTAACAAACCTTCACACTCAAGCCTTCTGACAGAAATCTTACTTACTTGAGATGTTGAAACTTTTCAAGGATAAATGTACAAATAATTTATTTTTTTATGATGATTTTTGAGGTACATTACATCCTCCCTCCTAGGTTATTATCAAGGAGATCCTCCCATGACCCCACTTTTGGGGTCCAAATAAGTATCTGTTGTTACCTCAAATGGCGTTAAAACTCTAGAAGAACATCCCCTTGAAAAACATGACACCCCAATCATCGCAGATACCCCCATGTCAAAACCAGGCCTGGAGCAAATTCCAGGTTCCTTACCACCTATTTGGAAAATAGTCACTCAAGCCCTAACCCAAATTCCATTGTTTTATCCACCACATCGTGTCATATTATCAAGTCGTTGCTAATCTCACCTTACCCAAAATGGTGATATACATCCCCGTGTTGGACCTACCACACCTATCATCCAAACTCAATAGCTTCCTACTAGTCACATAGTTGCACCCACCACTACCAAAAAATGGGGAAACAAGTAAAACAAAGGAACAAACCAACCTTGTGTCCAAAAACCATGTGTACTATGTAAAATAGTCAGACACCCAACCAACCTTTTCCCTAATTTTCCTGGATTAAAAAATCTAATCCAGTTTCCCAAAGTATCACCCTTATTCCCTACCCTCGCAGTGGCACCTACCTCGACAAAATACTCTTCCACAAAAAAGAAGGGCCTGCATACCAACCATGCATGCACCCTATGCAAGGAATACAGTCATTATACACATCACTTCCCAACTCTCCCTACCTTTTGTGAGACTCTAAGAGCAGTGAAATAAACACCACTTCTAGATACCTATAAATCCACCCACACTTGTACTAGCACTCATGCCATTTAATACATCTCTATGTCAGTAAATGAATGCCTGTGATTCCCCTGTGTGTTATATTACCAAATGGATCATTACATGTATATATTCCTACTCACTATCAAATTATGGATGCACCATAGGGATTCCATTCCAACCATTGTAATCCAGACCCAATCTCCATCAAACTGATCTCTGGAAATTCCCTCTCCTGAAAATTTGCAGTCCAACCTTCTCCCTTTGACTCTTATGGCCATACCCATTCCTTAATTGTCAGAGTATTTACAACAAAAACCACTCAATTCACTGGTAATTCCTTTTCCTGACATTTTACCTCCTTCCATCTCTCATGATCCAAACATATGTTTGTACATATGGTGTATTTCCTATAATGAAGTGGACTCCTCCCCATCCACCACACTATGGGATGTTGAGACTATTGTTGGATATGCATTATATTCTTTGCATGACTAGCCCTAGTGTTTTCTACTCTACAATAGGTGTCTAGGGGGGTTTGAGGGGGGGGGAAACCCCTCCTATGTGGGGGCTGGGAGACAATGCCCATGAGAATTTGTTTTTTCCTCAGGAAACATGTCACATTTTTTTCTTTTTTTTTATGTTACCTCTATTTTCAGAACGAAGTTGTAGAAAGAATGAACATGACGCTAATGGAAAAAGTAAGGTTCATTCTCAATGGTGTTGGGTTAGGGAAATAATTTTGGGTAGAGGTAGTGGGTATTTCATGTTATCTAGTCAACATATCACCCTTATCAATGCTGGATGACAAGACTCCACAAGAGGTATGAACTAGTAAGAAACATTCTCTCACACATCTCAAGGTGTTTGGTTACGAATCCTATGTTCATGTTCCAAAGGAAAACATGAGTAAGCTATATAAGAAGGCTGAAAAGTCTCTCTTTATTGTGTATAAATATGCTCTCAAAGGTTATAATCTTTGGAATCGAGAAACTAAGAAGGTAGTGTACAGCCGAGATGTGGTATTTAGAGAAATGAAGGATGTTGTTAAACAGGAAGTCCTACCAAGTAAGGAAGAACCAAAGAAAATAGGGTTTGATTTAAAGGATGATGAATCGGACTCTGAAAAAGAACATGAATAATAAGAAGAATATCACCATACTCCAGTATTGAAGAGATTGGTTCTCGAAACAAGGCTACCATAAAGTATAGTCCATCTGATTTCTGTTCAAATTTTTCTTTGTCTATTACTAATGATGATCCTAGAAATGTCAGGGAGGCAGTGGATTCAGAGGATGGAAAGATCTGGAAAAAGGCCATGGATGAAGAAATGGAATCCTTGGATAAGAATGAGGCTTGGGATCTAGTGTATTTGATGAATGTAATAAATCCCATTGGTAGGAAATGGGTATTTAAAAAGAAGTTGAATGCAGAAGGAAAAGTGGAGAAACACTAAGCTCTATTAGTAGCAAAAGGTTATTCCCAGGTTAAGGGAATTGATTTTGGTGAGATTATTTCTCCTGTTTCCAAGTTAACTTCTATAATATTTATGTTATTTGTTGTTTCTTCATTTTATTTTGAAATAGAATAGATGGATGTGAAGACAACATTCATACATGGGGATCTGGAAGAAGAAATCTATATGAAGCACCGAGAATGATTTTTTTTGAAGGGAAATAAGGAGCTGGTATACAAGATAAAAAAGTAATTATATGATTTAAAACAATCGCCAAGGGTGTGATATAAAAATTTTGATATTTATGTGGAGGGAATTGGCTTCAAAAGAAGCAAAGAGAATCATTGTGTATATTTTAAACTAATTAGTGATCATTTTATTTATATGGTCTTGTATGTGGATGACATGTTGTTGATAGGAAACACCAAGGATATTATACAGGATGTGAAAATTAAGTTGTGCTCTAAATTTGACATGAAGTATATCGATGCTTCAAATTTCATTTTTGGCATGGAAATTAAAAGAGATCGGAAAAAGAGGAAACTTTGGTTAAATAAGAGAAAATATGTCAAGACAATATTGTACAGGTTTAATATGTAGGAATGTAAACCGGTCAACGTCCCTATTCCTGTTGGTGTAAAGTTATCTATGGATCGGTTTCCCAAGACACATGAAGAGGAGGATGACATGTCTCGTGTTCCATATGCCAGTGCAGTTGGAAGTTTGATGTATGCAATGGTCTGTACTAGACCAAACATTGCAAATGCAGTGCGAGTTTTGAGCAGGTATATGTCAAAACCAGGGAAGGAACATTGAACAATAGTAAAAATTATTTCTAGGTATTTGCGTGGCACTACTAGCTATGGATTGTGGTACCAAGAGACTAGGATTAGACAAAGTGTTGTACATACATGGATTTTTCGATGCAGACTAGGATGGAGATCTGGATCGTAGGATATCAACAAGTGAGTATGTGTTTAATCCATTTGGAGGAGCAATTAGTTGGATGAGAAAAATACAACTTCTAGTGTCACTTTCAAGTACAAAAGTTGAATACATTGCATCCATTCATGCGAGTAAGGAAACAATATGGTTTAAAGTTTTTGTTCAGGTATTTTGTTGGTACAACAAGATGTAAGGATAGATTGTGACAGTCAGAGTGAAATTTTTCTACCGAAGAACCCGACTTATCATTCAAATACAAAGGATATTGATATTCAATATCATTTTGTGAGAGAGATGGTTGAAGAAAATAAAGTGTTTCTAATGAAGGTGGACACTTTGAAGAATATTGCAGATTCATTAACAAAATTTGTGAGCACTAATAATCTCTCTTGGTGTAGAGTATCCATGGGTTTGTTTCCCTAGATTGTCAACTATGTAGCCATGTAAACCCCTGTATGAAAAGAAAACAAAAAGTGGGAGAATTTTCAGTATGTGTTATATTCTTTGCACGACTAGATATAGTGCCTGCTACATTGCATCGAGCATGCATTCTCAATGGTGTTTGGTTAGAGAAATAATTTTTGGTAGAGGTAGTGGGTATTGCATGTTACCTGGTCAACATATCACCCTTATCAATGTTGGATTACAAGATTCCACAAGAGGTATGGACTAGTAAGAAAGATTCTCTCACACATATCAAGTGATTTGGTTGCGAAGCCTATGTTCATGTTCCAAAGGAAAACACGAGTAAGCTATATAAGAAGGCTTACAAGTGTATCTTTAATGTGTATAAATATTCTCTCAAAGGTTATAATCTTTGGTACCCAGAAACTAGGAAGGTAGCATATAGCTGAGATGTGGTATTTAGAGAAATGAAGGATGTTGTTAAATAGGAAGTCGTACCAAGTAATGAGGAACCAGAAAAAATAGAGTTTGATTTAAAGGATGATGAATCATAATCTACAAAAGAACATGAGTAATAAGAATAATATAACCATACTCCATTATTGAAGAGATTGGTTCAAGAAACAAGGCTACCATAAAGGTATAATCCATCTAATTTATGTTCAAATTTTTCTTTGTATATTACTGATGATTATCCTAGAACTATCAGGGAGGGAGTGGATTCAGTGGATGGAAATATCTGGAAAAAGGCCGTGGATGAAGAAATGGAATCCTTGGATAATAATGAGGCTTGGGATATATTGTATTTGATGAATGGAAGAATTCCCATTGGAAGGAAATGGGTATTTAAAAATAAGTTGAATGAAGAAGGCAAAGTGGAGAAATACAAAGCTCTGTTAGTAGCAAAAGGTTATTCCCAGGTTAAGGGAATTTATTTTGGTGATATTATTTCTCTTTTTGCCAAGTTAACTCCTATAATATTTATGTTATCTATTGCTACTTCATTTTATTTTGAAGTAGAACAGATGGATGTGAAGACAACATTCATACATGGGGATCTGGAAGAAGAAATCTATATGAAGCAACCAAAAGGATTTTTTGTGAAGGGAAAGAAGGAGCTGGTTTGCAAGATGAAAAAGTACTTGTATGGTTTAAAACAATAAAAAAATATGTGGTATCAAAAGTTTGATACTTATATGTTGGGAATTGGCTTCAAAAGAATAAAATAGAATGATTGTGTGTATTTTAAATTAATTGTTGATCATTTGATTTATTTGGTCTTGTATGTGGATGACATGTTGTTGATAGGAAACAAAAAGGAGATTATACAGGATGTGAAAACTCAGTTGTCCTCTAAATTTGACATGAAGTATCTTAGTTCTTCAAATTTAATTTTCGGCATGGAAATCAAAAGAGATCGGAAAAAGAGGAAACTTTGGTTAAATCAGAGAAAGTATGACGAGACAATATTGTAGAGGTTTAATATGTAGGAATGTAAACTGGTCAACATCCCTATTCTTGTTGGTGTAAAGTTATGATGCATGAGCATTGTACAAAGCCAAAGCATGCGCCTAGCCAAAGGAACATTATGATCATTTAGATTTCATAAGATGTAGAGTTGTAGCAGAGATCTGTAGAGAAGAACCCATGTACAAGAGAACTTGAGTTAATATATGAAACTTTGACTCAATTTTCATGGTGTTATGAGGCTTACTGTTTACATTTATTAAATGGTATGTTTACAGTTGTTTTATTGTCTCTGTTATGCATTTGTTTCAATGTTGTGTCGGGTGTATGATTTCATGTTGAATGTATGAAGTCTGAGAGAGGAGAAGAATGAGTTTCAATTGTTTCTCTTCCTCAGAATTCCTGCAAAGAGTGCAGTGAACATCCACAATGTGTGTGTTGATGAGGATCCGAGTTTTATCTCAGAAAGATCAGGAGAGATATCGTTGTTTTAATACCAGCAAAAGTGTTGGTGAAGAATAGAGTCGTGCAAGGTGTGTGCAGGCTGGTTGAAATCTTTGAAATTATCAACCAAGGGGAAATTTGAAGGACTATTGTTACAAAGAGTGCACAGGGTCGAATATTCAAATAACCAGAGGTTATTTGAAGGTTTGCCTCAAGGAGTCCAAGAAGGGATCCTTTTGGAAAATTGAGTTTGCAAGTGAAATCTCAGGAGGGATATCACCTTTGACGTGTTCAAAGGGAGGCGGAGATCAAAATCATCTCATAGAAGTCAAGTTCATGTGGAAGGATGCCAAGTCATTTTGGCTAGAGGTCCTTGAAGAAGAGTGAACAAACGGTGAAATTTCTTCGTGGAAGAAGTGTCGAAATCCCGTGGACCGTTGGATCTCACAGATCTGTGCGAAGGTTAAGGCTGAGTGTCTTTTAGCATTCAGGAGCTTAGGAGGAGTAACGACCATTGGATGAGAAGAAACAGGAGCTGTTGATTCCCTTTTGGAGTGGAATTTTGACATTTTCACATTTCGGGGTTCGACATTTCAGCAATTCCGATGACAAGGAGCCGGGGAACTTTGCGTTGAAAACCCCAAAGTCATGAAATGCGACATGTCTTTGGAGTAGGGTTGTGTTCATGGAGGAAGAAGTCACATGGATTGAGATTTGGTCAGGGACTAATCGTTGTTGAACCCATTTCTTCATTTCGGCATTTCAGGGTTCGGGAAGTAGAGGAGGTTGTGATTTTGGAATCGAGAGTTTCAAACTCCCAGTTTGTGAAATCCCTAAAGATCCAGAGTTGTCAGATCGAGGAAGATCTGATCCACAGATGAAGAGGAAGGTGAGGCTTCGGGAATTCAGGAATAGCATTTTCAAAAGGTAAGGAAACTCTCTGCTGTGGATTTTCGCGAGTCGCGAAATCTCGAAGAGTGAAAGGAAAAATTCCCAAAGGTTGAGGGACAATAGTTGTTGGGCCCCAATCAAGTTTTGGGGTTTTGGGAATCAAGAGGTAGAGTTGCATGGTCAACACAAATCCCGAAATAACGAAGAGAGAAAATTTGAAAGGTGGGTCCCAAGTATCAGTCAGAGGGTACGTGTGACAGAAGTCAAAGGAGTGGTCATGGTTCGGAGAAAATCCTGAAAGAATGTAAGCCATTGGATCGAGGTAGGCCCACAACCGTCGATCTCGCCAAAGCAAAAATTTCAGAGTTTAGGGAATGGAGTGACCAGTGGTTGGGGTCATTGCATTTCAAAATATCGGTTACCAAAATACTGATACAGCCAGGACCATTGGATTGAGGGAGGCTCATAGCCCTCGATCTCATCTAACAAAATGATTTCGGGTTTCGGGGTTTGAAGAGTCAAAAGACTCAACTCTCTTGCATTGTTGAGTCACTAAATGTGAAAAGCATCTCTTGGCTTGGTCAAGGGTCATGTATGGTGGTCGTGTGGAGGTGAAGACTCATGCTTGGTGCACATTGTGCAAGTGGGGTTTTCGTCAAGGACCTGTCGATCAGATTCGTGGGGTTCCAGTGATGGCTTGAAAGAACTATTTCAGTTTTGTGGATTCGAAGAAGATTGATCCTATGCAGATCTTGGCCCGAGGGTCAGGTCTGCGGATCAGTTTCCAAAGACATAGGAAGAGGAGGATGACATGTCTCGTGTTCCATATGCGAGTGAAGTTGGCATTTTGATGTATGAAATGGTCTATAATAGACCAAAAATTGCACATGCAGTGGGTGCTTTGAGCATGTATATGTCAAAACTAGGGAAGGAGCAGTGGACAATAGTAAAAATGGTTTCGAATTATTTGTGTGGCACTACTAGCTATGGATTGTGCTACCAAGGAAAAGTAGGATTAGACAGAGTGTTGGACATACATGGCTTTGTGGATGCAGATTGGGATAGAGATCTGGATCATAAGAGATCTACAAGTGAGTATTTGTTTAATCTATTTGGAGGAGAAATCAGTTGGATGAGAAAAAGACAAGTTGTAGTGGCACTTTCAAGTGCAGAAGTTGAATACATGGCATCCACTCATGCAAGTAAGGAAGCAATATGGTTTAAAGATTGTTTTCAGGTATTGGGTTGGTACAACAATATGTAAGGAGAGATTGTGACAGTCAGAGTGAAAATTTTCTAGTGGAGAACCCGACTTATCATTCAAATACAAAGGATATTGATATTCAATATAACTTTGTGAGAGACATGGTTGAAGAAAATAAAGTGTATCTAATGAAGGTGGACACTTTGAAGAATATTGCAGATTCATTAACAAAATCTATGAACACTAAGAAGATCTCTTGGTGTAGAGGATCCATGGGTATCGTTTCCCTATATTGTTGACTATGTAACCATGTAACCCCCTGCATGCAAAGAAAACAACAAGTGGTAGAATGTTCAGTATGTGTTATATTTTTTGCACGACTAGATCTAGTGCCTACTACATTGCATAGGGTGTGCATGGGGGTTTGAGGAGGGGACACTAGCCCCCCCATTCAATATTTTTAGTGGGGCGATATCCCCCTACATGAGTGTTCGGGGACAACACCGTCGAGAAATTTTTTTTCCTCAGGAAACATCACACATTTTTGCCTCATTTTTTGTGTCAACTCGATTTTTGTGTCCTTTGTTGGGTGCTTTTTTGGTAGATGGTTTTTTATTTCTAGTTAAGGAATTAGGTGTTACACGTCAAAATTGTTAGGTATCGCATTGTCCCTGTTAATCATCGTAAGTGCCGCATCTTCCCTACAGCTTTCGCAAGTGTCTCAAGTTGACCACTAGTGTCGTAAATGATGTTCGGACATAATGTCGTGAAAACGACACTAAGGAAGCACTTATAACACCTCATATGACTAATTTGAAGAGCAAGAACTGATCCACTGGAATCACAGAACTCTTAACACCTGAAAGAAGCCCTGAAACAGTGGTTTGGGAGGGGAACGCTCCTCTAATACATCTGGAGAAGCGCTGGCACTCCTCTACCATGGTTCAGAAGCGTTATAATGCCTTTCAGTCCTTCTGGAGAAGTGCTTCTCACCTTAAGAGAGTTTGCGCTTTACCAAGGCACATCAGGAGTGCTATAACGCTCTGATACCCCTTTTGGGGGAGCACTCCCTATTCTGGGTCAATTGTTAGCCCGTTGAGTCAAATGAGGAGGAGAACATTCGAGATTAGAAGGCAGTTGTGCTCGAATTCTTGGTTTCATCAAAGATCCCTGATCCAAGGAGATGGTTCCTAACTGGTTCTAAACATAACTCAAGAGGTTAGGCCTTTCCCAACCTATATAAATAGGCTCTATGATGGTGGAAAAGGGGAAGAACTGAACATATGAAACTTATGATCTTGGAGGAAACTGACAGTCAGCCAAAGAGAAGTGATCAGTGAAGTTGCTGTCATCCAGGTTGTGGATCTTTCAGGCAAGGGTTGGACGAAGAGGACTTGACGAAGCTGTCGCATTCGCATCGACGATTGTAAGTACTGTTGTCGTCATTCTCATTAATATGAAACGCTTGGCCTATTTCTTTCTAGTTTGTGTCTGATACTACATGAACTTATCATTTATTGATAGATTTGTTTTCAAGCTAATGTCAATAGAGTAGGAAGTGGTCGTATCTTGTTTTGTCCACAGACCT
>JZKD02S1787699.1:178391-221959 GCA_000966675.3 Picea glauca | reverse complement strand
AAATGATGTACATTGAAACATAACATGAAATCGAATAGGTCATTTTATCCCACTTATATAATTAAATATGGCCATTGAAGTAGACCATATGGATCATCTATGTTACTAATGGTCTCCATAAATTTCTTGTGGTCAAAATGAGGTATGAACTATGTTACATTTGAGAATCTCTTTTTAGACTTTATTTATAGTTGGATATTTGTAACAATGACTAAGTTCATAAAGTGATATACAAATGCACCTATTATGTAATCCTTGAATATAACCAGCAAGATTTATTGAGTTTTGATTTAGTGTAATGTGTTTTCTCTCCTTCAAGTGATCATTGAGTAAAATCAATTTTGTACATAATGTACATCATGGTATTTAGTTGCTTATGTAGGAGTAAACTACTTAATTATTATTATTTTTTATTCACTTTAATTTGGCCCATGTCTATATGTAATATGAACAATTATGCTAACCTAGTTAAAATGATAATATTGGCTGTAGATCTCATTTTTTGGTTGGATGATATAGTTTTCATAAAAATTGACAATTAAGAGTATAGTACTGAGGGGAAAGGTATCCCTACATATTCTAAATTTCTCATCTTTCCATCATGCCACATGGACATGCTAACCATATTATTGGGTTTTTTCAAAAAAATAATTGATGAAATCACATACTCATACCCGGTGACAAAAAATTGAGGGAATACATAGAATGTCAAATTTAAATGTCAAATACATACCTGGTTACATTTTAAAACTATATGTCAAATTTCTAAGTGCATTTTGAAAGAATGTGTTCCCTTTAAGTAGACAACACTTACTAGGGATGCCACAAATGTTATCGTTTTTCTTTCTTTCCAATCATCTAGTTCATAAGTAACATATTTGAACTCTACATGTCAACCATCATGATCCCAAATTTTCACTCCTCAAATTCATGAATACAATGCTTCAATAATACCCCTCCACCTCACTTAGGGGAATTTCCTATCTAAGCAAGATCATATTATTTTCATGCATTGGGCCTTGCACATGTGGTTCTTTGAATAAAGTGTCTTTGTGAAATTGGTGGTAGTATGGAAAATAATTCATGCACATGGTTAATATAAAAAACATGAAGAATGTCTATATTTGTTTCATAATAATAACCAAATTCTATGTGATATTTGCAACAACATTTTCTATGGTCTTTGACTATTCTAACATACCATGGTTTTCATTTCACTAAATATATTTTCCCCAGGATCAACTCCTACTAAATCTTGAATATCTTATGAATTTTTTTTTATGTTGTTTCAAGAAAGAGTTAGTGTGAGGTGCATGATCCCTACACTTGTTCAAAAAATTAAGGTATTTCCATAAAGGATGAACACCCTAAAAAACCAGACACAAAAATAAATAAAATATTAGCACACTAGTTCTTTTACATTGTTTAAAACATCAAGGAGGGAAATAGTGCATGGCCCCAACCAACTTGGCCATTTGAGGAAATGTATTAATCAAAAATAAAATTTGTAAATAAAAATTTCTCATAGTCGATATTCAACAAATGAACCTCAATGCTCTTTAAATAGATACCATGGATCAATCATGTGATAGGTGATGGATCAATCTAGAAATTAGTATATAGGATAATATGAACCATTAGATCACTTTATGTCTAGAGAATATTGTGACCATCATATTACATAACAAAAAATCCATACTAATTCTTACTAAAGTAACACACGTTTACCTAGAGATAAATTAGACCAAATTGATATTAACTGAATCTTAACTATCTAAATATCCAAACATCCCCCTTAATAACAACTTGACATAAGATGGAAGGATTTACAAAGGTGACACAATAGGATAAGGAAGGATGCATTAGATCCTATTTCCCCTGAATAACAACATATTGAACACCTATCGTAGATGAAGGTTTGGAAAACTCTGTTTCTATAATAGGATTTCTGAAAATGTGTGCAACTTGATCATGTCTAGGGAAAAATAACACTTCAAGAATGTGATCTTGAATGAGATTCTAATGAGGTGTATGTGTAGATCAATTCATTTACAATATTGATTTTGAATTGGATATTTGAGAGTTTTATGGAACTATTATTGTCACACCAAAGGGTGTTTGGATGATGCTACTAGAATCCAAAATCTAAAAGGATTTATTGAAGTCAGAAGGATTATTTGCTTCCATTAACTACTTCTAGGTACTCTACTTTTTCTAAAGAAAAATAATGATCCTATTTATTCTTACAAGCCAGAATGATAGGTGTACAAACGATACTAAAAAAATAACCTATAGTAGACTTATGATCATCAAGTTCAACAACCCAATTGGAATTAGTGAAACCAACAAACAAGGGAGCCCCCCTAAACAAGGATTTATCCCAAACTGAATGATACCTTGGATATGCAAAAGTATCCTTTTGGTTTCTTTCCAATGGATTTTATAGGGTGTTTACATATATTAGGTAACAATACCAACAATAAAGGAAATATAGGGATGGGTATGAGACAAATACAAAAGGCTACCAACTAATCGATGGTACAAAGTGGCATATACTTTTCTTGTAGTATAGGTGGAAGCAAGTTTAGCACTAGAATGGAAGGGAGATAGGATGTGTTAACACATAAGATTGATCATATAAAGGAGGATTTATGGTTTTCACAAACTATATTTAACCATTTCTCCATCAACTAACAACCTCCTCGAAGTGTCCAAGCTATATTTGAGCTGACACTGCGAATTAGTTAAGGAGGAGAATTGTAGCTTGGATAGGTTGCAGGAACTCACTGTAGATTTTAACTGTGTCCAATATTTATTGAAAACATATTTTTAGTAAAAGAACAAAAAAGATACAATGGGAAATACAAACATTACGCATAGATTTTTCCCCTAGAAACCTAAAATGGGAAAACCAACATATTCTATATTCATCGATCATGATACATTGTTTACAATAAAATATACATATAGGATCCAACAACATCCAAAACCCTAACCCAGCAACCTAGATTATTCCACAACCCTAATTCCTTATACTAAAATATAAAACCATCGGCAAAGAAACCATGTGCTGAAAAACCACTTAAAGAATATAACACATACCCAACACTCACATTCAGATTTATCAACATCCATAGCAGTCGTAGGACCATCAAGTAGTCAATGAGGGTTTTCATCCTATCTGAAGATCGAGAAAGTGGTTTTGGATTTTTTCTTTCCTTTTGGCACTGCGAATTGGCACTAGACACTAATGACAAGCACTGTGAACTTCGCTGCGAACTCATTTCCAGTAGTGAAATCTTATAAATATTTTATCATAAATCCAAAATGGTGATGTGGGTTTTTATGAAATTGTTTGTGGAGGATAATGATAATTTCATTGATTTTTTTTCCAAATATCAGCCTGACCAAGTTTGTAATTCGAGAGATATAATTAAAACACCAGTGTGGTGCAAATTAACACTGCAAACTCTTTGTTTTGCATAGTTGTTGGATATTCACCTTGTTTGGAGGTTTCCACATGTCAAGGAAGGTTCGAATGGTCTCCTAGGATTTTTTTGGAAATGAGGGACATGTGTTCCATCTCCATATCAATAAGGATGACCTATTTCAAAAGGAATTTATTATCATAGACAAAATTCCCCAAAAATAGGAATTTGTTAGGATTTTGTTGGAATATTTTCTAACAAGACTCCTAAATGGATGAGGATCTTATGTAAATCCTTGGCTTTGATTTCCTTAGGGTATATAGAGATTATTCATTATAAATGAAAGGGTATTTGATGAGAAAAGGGTTGGATTCATGAGCCAAGAGAGCAGAGAATTGGAGGAGCAGTTTTAGTTGCTCATTTGTAAGCTTGAGGGCCTGTTTGTAATGACATTTTATGGCATTAAAGATTCATGAGAGTTGTTATCACATTGTCTTTCGTGTTTTTCCATTTCATTGTTATCTTCTTGCTTGAATATATTGCAGGTTTTGAGTATCATAGCTACCATTGATTGATGGATTCATGAACAACAAAGTATTTGTTGTATCTTTCCCATTAAATTATTGTTCATTGTTTAAGGAAATATTTATATGTTGCAGAAAGGATATCTATATAATGGATGTTATTCCTTTTTTCATATTCACTATGCTTCTACTCATCATTATATATCCCTTTTTATGATAAATAGTTTGATTTTTGTTGATCTGTAGGATGTTATGACTCCATGCCCAACATAATGCCTATGTACACACTTTGCTACCCTCTCCCTTTCTTTCTCAATATTCTTGATATACCTACTCAAAACATTTTAATCCATTTATATTCTGATGGGGACTGGGATTGCACTTACAACAATCTAAGTGTGACTCTCAATGCTAACATTTTTGGGGCCATTTTCGGGGACGGAAGTGAAAAAAGATTCCCTGGGAGAACGACAATGATCAAATCTAGCTCTTGATGGTAGACAAGATCATGAGATCATCTTGACTACAATATTCTACCTGGCAACTCCAACATCATCATAGATGAATCTATGGGTGACTCCACTAGTTTGAAATGGACAAGATTCTTTCTCAGAGGTATGCATTTTGTGATCTCTCAAATATATCTGGTTTTGCTAACCATGTGCCTGATAGAAGTGAATGGGAAGGTTTCCTTCCTAGGTTTAAAGGGGAAAAGTGGGAAATGCCAGCTGAGTTTTTACTAGATTTTCATGAGTGCATACTTAAGATGAAATTTATACATGTAGATGTCCTCATAAAATTGTTTACATACTCTTTAGATGGAGCATCTTGTGATTGGTGCATATCACTCCTCTTTGCTTGTATTAATTCACTAAGACATTTTCATGCATCATTTCGTTTTATTTTAATATAAATAATTATCTTAAAAGCATCTGTTTTGGGAAAGACCTACTTTTGGAAAGAAATACCTAATTTTGGAGCACACACAATAGGTGGCAAGAATGCAACATGAAGAAAAAGAAGGAAAACTCGCATGCAACAAGAAAAACAACGTGGAGTGCAGACAAATAAGCCTAAACATGATAGGTTTAGGGTTTTTGACAAGATTGTAACGACTATAAGCTAATAAAATAGTATAAATAAGGACCTAAGAGGTCTAGAAAAGAGAGAGGATAAGGGACAATATATCATAATCGAGAGAGTTGATTAGTATTATTTTGTGGGTTGTTTATTGTAATAAATCTCGTAGAAGAGTCTAATAAGTTAGTTTTTGAGGGTTAGGTCACAGGATGAGGAGCCTGGTGTGATGTATTCTACCTCACAAAGGGTTCTTACCCTCAACCTTGATTGTGTTACTGAAGATGTAATGCGCGCAACACAATATTTTGTAGCGGAATAAGTAAAAGAGCATAGAAACCATATATTTGTGGACATAGCCCCAAGAGGGGGTGAACCAAGGTAAACCTTATGTTATGTGTGATTGTTAATGAATGATTTATTTTATGTTGATGATTATATTATGAATGAATGGTTAAAGTAACTTTATAAGCATGCATGCATAGAATTAAAGACAAATAAATCAGATAAGTAATTGACTGGTTAACAAGGATGATAAATAAGGAAGAAAGAACACAATGATAGATCCCCATCCATTCCTAGACTATAAACACTTGAGTATTGTAGTTACCCATCAAAACTATCTCGAGTGAGACTACATTATGCATCTTGTGTGCAACGTTTCCTTTTGGTTTACCAGGAGGGCCGATAGTTTTAAAGTTTTTTTTGGAAACCTATTGAAATACGAACATGGGAAATAGGGGCATTGTTCTCAAAGACATTAATGACAATGCGAAAAGGTTCTCCAACAAGATTATGTCTTGTAATATGTTAATTAAATGAAGGAAATACGAAGCTCCAAGAGGAGTCATTGTCGTAGTCATGTAGTGCACGAAAGGAGTGATGTTTAGTTGGGCATTGGACCTCCTAAACCAATTTTTGGTGGATTGCAGAGATGTGAAGGATAATGGAACTGAGTTCCATTACTCTTGGCTCATAATTATCATAGACTTGGAAGGGTGGAAGGATATAAAGTTTTCAACCTTCCTAGATAGGAAAGGAAAGTGTGAGGCGACCAAATATGAATCCCTTTGACAAGCCAAGGAAAATAAAAAGTAACAAGAAAATAACACAGTATTTGTGATGTTGCTGGAAGAAATGCAACAATGCACAACCAATGTATGGTGCATTCCTGCAGAGGTAGTCCAAGAAATTGAAGGGATAGCTAGGTTCAAGGCATCACATGTGGATCTAGGTCGCAAGGTATTTAAAGAAAGCATGGTTGGAGATGCAATATTGGGTCACCAAGGAAGAAATTGATTGGGTAATTAGAGACTGAATAGTGCAATGGAAGATTCCATTTGTAAAACCGACAAAAAAAACATCGACGATACAATCCAATAAGCCCAAGGAAAAGGATGAAGTAGGTTCCTCAGCAAAAATAAATAGTCCAACTGATAACACTAGAAAAGTTGCAGTGTGGAATCAACTATCAGGAAGTAGCACAGTGCCTAAAATACTAAGGAGGAAAAAGACAGTGGAAGGATAGGCATCCAACATGATACATGAAAGGGGGATACATCAAAGGATGATGAAGAAAGGGTACATGTTACAATGAGTGGGGTGAAACCCCCATAGATGAAAATGAAGATAGTGTTGGTAGAAGAGGCGTACAAAAAGAGACAGTATATCACGGAAGACCCAGTCATCACCATGAAAAAGGATTATGTTGAGTTCATCGCGGACAATGTCCAAGACATGGGGGAAGAGGTGGTGTGCATTATAGAGGAACAAAGAGAAGATATCATTTCCAAGATCATAGAATTACATGAAACTGTACAACATTTATGGATTCAAGTAGTACCACAAGCCAAAATGCAGTGACACGAAAAGACACAATGACCCCCTGAATAGAAATAAGGAGAGGAGATAGTTCAGTTCTAAGTGCAAGGCAGAGACACATTCATAGTCAATCACCAAATGATAATAATGGATGAAGAGAGTGCGTAGAAACCCATGGGATAAATTGAGCAATTTGAGGTAGTCATGGTGCAATTACTCACCAAGGAATTAAATGAAATCCAAGCCTGTATAGTGCAAGAAGTGTGATTCAGAGCCCGCGTGAATGCGACTAACTTAGAGGTGGGTAGGGGAGTCACCGAAATGTTACAAATCACATGAAACCAGCTGAACTCATATAAAGAGAAGGAGAAAGAATGCACATGTAAGAAACCATAGAGGCTAACAATGGTATATGACCACATCCCAGACACCACACAAGAATCAGAGAGGAGTGTAGAAGAAAATACAAAAATTATTTCACAAATGATTGAGGGATATAGGAAGGAAATTAAGGAGATAAAATAAAATCTTAATCCCACGACTCCTCCTGAGGTTTGAGAACAAAGAGAACAAAAATACACACTCCATATAGTGGAGATGGAAAAATAAGTGAGGGAAGTCAGAGAGTTGTTCGACATAAATACGCAGATTTGGACCATTTTAGAAGAGGATGAAAAGGTCCAACAGTTGGACCAACAAGAGGAGGAAATCAATGCTTCCATACAAGAGTTAAATAAACGACAAAAAAAAATGAGTATCATGGAGTGGTTGAAAGGAAGACTCAGCAAGTAGAGTTAAAGACTATTCAAACACATAAGCAAGAAAGACAAGCACAATTGGAACCCCTCCAGGAACATGCAACCCATATGATTTCACAGATGGAGGAAGAGAACACGATCATGGTACAAGCACATTCATACAGAGGAATATTACTATAGGAAGAGATAACAACGAATATAGTCGAGGTGCTAACAGACAAAGTTGCACAGATGAGGGAAAAAGGAAAGGAACTAGAAGAGAAGTTCCACAGTTTGGAAAAGGTTGTATGGGGAGCACACACTACCTCAGTGGCTCGAGACGAGCCACATGTGAGTGTTGGGGGCCTGTTGGGTGCAGACCTATTTTGAGAAGGAAGTTTATTTTGGGTGCAGGCCTATTTTTGGAGAAGGATCTGTTTTGGGAAAGACATAATTTTGGAAAGTAAGACATAATTTTGGAGTGCACACAATAGGTGGAAAGAAAGGAGCATGCAAAAAAAGATGGAAAAGAAACATGGAAGATGAAAATCAATGTGGCACACATGAGGAAAATCCTAACCATGATAGGTTTAGGGTTTTTGACAATATTGTAAAGGATATAAGTCGATAAAATAGTATAAATAAGGACCTAGAAGGTATAGGAAAGAGAGAGGATAAGGGAGAATATATCATAATAGAGAGAGTTGATTAATATGATTTTGTGGGTTGTTGATTGTAATAAATCTTGAATAAAAGTCAAATAAGTTAGTTTTTGAGGGTTAGTTCATAGGCCAAGGAGCCTGTTGTGATCCAGTCTTCCTCGCAGAGGGTTCTTACCCTCAATATTGAATGTATTACTTAAGATGCAATGTGGGTAGTGCAAGATTTTGTAGCAGAATAAATAAAAGAGCAGAGAAGCTAGATCTTTGTGGACATAGCCCAGGAGGGGGTAAACCTTGTGTTATGTGTGATTATTAATGAATGATTTAATTTATGTTGATCATTATCTTATTGATGAATGGTTAAAGTATCTTTATAAGCATGCATTTATAGAATTAAAGACAAATAAATCATAGAAGTAATTGACTGGTAAAAAAGGATGATGCATAAGGAAGAAAGAAAAAAACCACAGATCCCCATTCATTCCTAGACTGCAAACACCTGAGTATTGCAGTCACCCATCAAAGCTATATCGGGTGAGACTACATTGTGCATCTTGTGTGTAGTGTTGCCTTATGGCTTACTAGGAGGGCCGATAGTTTTTAAGGGTTTTGTTGGAAACCTATTGAGATCTGAACCTGGGTCAGCCCAAGAAGAAGTAAAATAAATAAGAGCCGACATAATCCTTGAACAATGGACCATGGGGTGTTTTTAGTTTCATGAGATCAGTAAGGATTCGAGGTCCCGCTGTACACCATTACTCGGTGGTGGCGTGTTGCATGAAAAATGACCCACATGTCCTAACATGGGAGGTCCATGTGTCACCCATCGATGGTGCCATGTGTCACCTTATTTTGGAGTTTTTGGGAAGAACTTCATAGGAAAAATGGGTGCCATGTGTTAAGAACCAAATATCAAAATAGCATAAAAACCTTAGAATAAGTACTCAATGCCTTGAAAAAGAGACAATTTCAGATAATAATCCTCTTCAAGAGGGAAACCTCTTTATACACCACATAAATTTACAAATACAATATGGTCCAAAAACAAAAGGTCTCCTTGGTATATATAGGATACTAGGAGGTACAATTATAGCTAACAGACCCAAGCCGACATAAATAAAATAACAATACTAATGTAATATGGCCCAATTAAGGGGTAATGTGCCTTTATTTAGGGCTTAACATGTCCCTCCCCTTCTGACAAGTGTTGTCTACAATGCTTGAGTAATTCTAGATGATTCTATATAAACAAATCATCTTCCCAAGTGGAATGTTCAACATATAGTTTCTTCCACTTAATGATATACTATGAAATGGATCTATTCCTCATCTAGTGAATTCTTGTGTCTATGAAAAATTCAGGCTCCAATATGATGTTTCCTTTCTCATCATTTTCTGGTAATATAGTTTGAAATAGGATATTTTCACCTATAACCTTCTTTAAGCATGAAACATGGAAAACGCAGTGTACTTGCATGGATGTAGGAAACTCCAATTTGTACGCCATAGTACCAATCTGTTGCAACACCTTATAATGGCCATAATACTTTTGTGATCATCTATTATCCTTATTATCTTGCTTGAGGGACATCTGTTTGTATGTTTGTAGTCTTAAAAATACTTAATCCCCTACTTCAAAACTTCTTTCACTACATTGTTGATTTGCTTGTTATTTCATGTGATTATGTGCCATGGTTAGGTTTTCCTTTAAGAGTTGGAGAACTTGTTGTTCATGATCGATATGATCTTCTAGTGGTTGAACCTTAGATTTTTCTTCTAGAGAAGAAGTGATGGATGGTGGGTGATATCCATAGAGTGTCATAAATGATGCCATTTTTTTTACAATATGAAAGGAAGTGCTATACCACCATTATTCCAAGGGTAACCACTTAAACCATTGTGTTTCTTTATCAGAGACAAATCAATGAAGCTACCCTTCAAAACATTTTTTCACTATATTGTATTGTCCATCAAATTGAGAATGATAAGATGAGATATAAGTCAATTGAGTACCCAAACTAGAAAATAATTTTGTCCAAAAATGTCCAATGAAGATGGGGTCTTTGTCACTTACAATAATCTTTGGGATTCCATGTAGCATTTGAACTGTCTCCATGAATGTGGTGCAACTCTACTGGATTTGAAAGGGTGAGAGAGTGCAAAAAAGTGTGTGTACTTGGTCAGGCTATTGAAAATCACCATGATGACACTCTTTCCTTCAGACTTCGGTAACCTTGTGATGAAATCCATGGAAACCTCCTCCTATTGTTGACTTGTCATGGATAATTGTTGTAAAATACTTGGGGTCTTTATTTTTTGTACCATATTTTGTTGGAAAACCAAATATTCTACCACAAAACCTTAAACATCTGTTTTAAGGCCATCCCAAAAAAATTCCTTCTTGATCCTGTGGTAGGTTTTCAAAAATCCTGAGTTCCCTCCTACCAGAGAGGTGTGCAATTCCAAGAGTACATTTTTTTTGAGTTGGGATTTCTTACATAAATATAAGATATATTTGTACCATAGTGAATATTTTTCCATGTAAATAAATATGATGCACTGGAATTTTTCTACAACTTTTGAATGAGAGTCCACACTTTTTCATCATACTTCCATTCATCCCTTACTTTTATTATCCAATCAGGTTGGATGATTGAGATAGCACAGAGAAATGTCTCAACATCTTCATCCTTTATTGAGAGTGCATTTTCCACAACATTTTTCTTCCCTTTTTTGTAGATGATTTAAAAATGATAACCCAACATCTTGGTCACCCATTTTCATTGTTCTTATGAAGATAGTCTTTGTTCCAAGAAGTATTTAATACTATCATAATTGTTCCTTACCTTAAAGTGCATACCTATTAGGTAAGGGTGCTATTGCTTCAATCCATGTAGTATTTCCATCATTTCCTTCTCATGAATGGGTTTGTGTAATTCCTTTCCCTTCAGTGGATGAATTTCAAAATACAGGGGCCTTCCTTCTTGCATTATAACAAAACCAATGCCATTTCCCGAGGCATCACATTCGACACAATAAAGGTTTTTGTGAATTTTGGTGTTGTCACGACAAGAGCATTGCACATCGCCTCTTTAAGTTGTTAAAAAGATTTAGTTGCCTCTGGAGTCCATGAAAATGTGTCCTTTTTAGCTAATGTTATTAACGATGTTGTTATACTTCCATAGTTCTGAACAAACTTGTGGTAGTAACCTGTCAAACCCAAAAATCCTTTAAGATTCTTCAATGTCTTGGGAATTGTCCAGTCCATCATGGCCTTAATCTTGTTAGGTTTTACCTTGACACCTTCATGAGATACAATATGACCCAAATACTCTACCTCGTTTACCCCAAAGAAACATTTGGATGGTTTGGAATATAGTTGTTTCTCCTTTAGTAGTTGTATCACCCTGTCAACATGTCGAACATGATCTTCCCAAGACTTTCTATCGATTAGTATATCATCAAAAAATACTAGCACAAATTTTCAAAGGAAGGGCTTGAAAATGGAATTTATCAACCCTTGGAATGTGGAAGGTGCATTCGCAAGGCCAAAACGCATGACCAAAAATTTATAATGGCCTTCATGAGTTCAGAAATTGTTTTGGGGGATATGTTCTTCCTTCATTCTAATATGTTGATACCTTGAATGAAGATCCAAGTTTGGGAAATAGATTGATCAATCTAGTTCATCTAGAAATTCATCAATTATGGGAATGGGAAACTTATCTTCAATAGTGATCTTGTTGAGCTCTCTATAATATGGAAACATACGCCATGGACCCTCTTTCTTGAGTACCATTACCACTGGTGCAGAGTAAGAAATTTGGCTAGGTCTAATAATCCCAGCCTCTAACATTTCCTCAACCATACGATCAATTTCAATCTTCTAGGCATATGGGTATATGTAAGGCCTGATGTTAGTACGAACACTCCCAAGATTTAGGTGAATAGCATGATCATGATTGCGAGTGGGTGGAAGACCTATGTAAATATCTTCAAATACTTTGGAATGCTTATCAATGATCCATTGGATATCTAGAGGAATAGATCACTTATATGTTTGAAAATCTACTGAGTATAGTTTCACAATTACACTATGATGCCCCTTTTTCAATAATTTTGTCATGTCATTAGAGCTTAGCACCTTACAATGTTTCTTTGTGACACCCCTTAACCCAATTTCCTTTCCTTCCAATGCAAATTTCATGAAAATTTCTTGAAAATTAAAAGCCATTGTTCCCAATGATTGTAACCATTGGACTCATAGTACGACATCAACACCACCCATGGGTATAGAAATCATTAGACTATTCATTACATATTCCCCCATAGTAAGATTGATCTTATGGAATTTTCCTGAGCAATTGATATTTCCTTCATATACAGTCATTACTTGAACTCTAGCGCTGGATATATAAAGCAATTGAGAGATTTGGATAATTTATAGTGAATTAAATTATGAGTACTACAATAATCAATTAGGACTATTACCTTTTTCTTGTTGATATATCCTTCGATCTTTAGGGTTTTAGGAGTGCTAATTCGAGCCAATGGATTATATGATATGGTGGGAGTCAACGCTTCAAAAGAAATGTCTTATACGTTTTCATCTTGAGATGGTTCGTGTTCTTGTTCTTGTTCTTCTTCTTCTTCACAATATATGTAGAATAATTTCTTCTCACCACACTTATGTTACTTACCGTACTTGTTGTCACAATTAAATCATAAGACTTTTTTTTTTCTTTCATCCAATTGTTGAGGTGTCAACCTTGTAGGTTGAGGTGTTTTAGAATAACAAACATTATTCTCTCGATGGATGTTAAGAGTGGTCCTTCTAGTAGCCATAGACATATTTTTACTTCCAACATTTTTGTCTACCCTGAACACATTCTCCAATGATTTGGGTTCCTAAATGTGAAACTCAAGTTCAAAGTTATCCTTTAAATTTCCTATGAATACATCAATCAAGTGCTCATCTAGAATATATATTCCCTTTATATTCAATCTTTGGAAGTTCTCAATGTGCTCCACAATTGAACCCTTTTTCTTGACATTTATTAATTGGATGAAGAAGGTATTTCTCCTTGTATCCTCATAGTGTGCTATCATTTATTCTATTAAAATTGTCCAAGTGACAAGTAATTTGTGATAACAAAGCCATCAATGACACACAAATTTATTGGGTTCTAAATATAAATATGCAATTTGTACCTTTTGTGTGTGTGGCACGTCATGTAGATAAAAGAAGTGCTCCATATGAAGTATCCATGTGATTGGATTCTTTCCATCAAACTTCCTCATATAAATATTAGGAAAGTGGTTGGTTTTCAACCCAATGTTGGAGTTTCTCTAGTATTGATTCATCTTCCTTGTGTCCTCATCATCAATTTCATGGAATACATTTTCACTTTCAGGTGGCCTCTCTATTAGCATTTTTTTCAATCCTTCCATGATATCCCTTTTTAAACCATCCATCTTAGTATCCATTATTTCTGCCAACTTAGCTTCAGTTGAATCCATCATCCCTTGTAGTTTATCTTTTGTTTTTGGCTTTTTTTGTAAATCATTTATGTTTGTGCACATTTCTTCACCTTCGTAAACATTCCAAGTAGGAATTTTTGAAGGATTATTTGGTGTAGAAGTTCCCTTTTTTGGTGGCATGTTGGAAAAGTATCACTTTTAAACCTTGATTTGTAGGTGGTTTTCATAGACAATATTTCTTCTGTTGTATATCCAAAATTTCGGCCCTTCTGGGTTGGAATTTTCATTCTGTAGTTATCTGATACATATTCTACGAAATTCCACAGCTCTGATAAAAATTGGATGTGCCAAGTGGAAGTTATGGTAACTTCCCCACACCTTGTTGAGTTTTGTTCCTTCCAGTAGAGCGTACCTGTAAAGTGTTCCAAGAGCACAATATATGATATTTGATTCTAAAAATTGCACCAGGAATACTACAGACTTTCCACCGTCCAATGCAAATAGTCTCACTTAATTTGGGTACTCAATGAAGAATATATCACTATTTTTCTTGGAACACTTGTTTGATACTAGTTAATGGACTAGTTAGCTACCCTATCTTACATAAGGTGTATATCCAAAAGTAGGATGAACCAGAAGCTATAATTTTTATCACAGATACCCTAATAATTTCTAGGAATATCCTCCAAGTTTCAAGTTTTGAAATGTAACAGAGAAACTTTTATAGTGAAAATTACGCGACGACTAAATTTAGAATGATTCAAGAACCAAATCTTACACAGGATATAGCTTTGAATATATAAATCCTCAATAGATGAAATTTGAACCAAAAGTACTTGGATTTGTCTAATAAATATCCTCCTAGGTGGTCCATATGACACATCGTATAAAAAAAGTTATAGCAAAAATTTCAGGGTGTCTCGTATGCACCAGCGAAACCCCAAGACCTTGATATTTGATACCAAATGTTAAGAACCAAATATATAAATAGAATAAAAACCTCAAAATAAGTACTCAAGACCTTGAAAAAGAGATAATTTCATATAATAATCCTCTTTGATGGGGAAACCTCCTTGTACACCAAATAAATTTACAAATAAAAGATGATCCCAAATGGAAAGGTCTCTTTGGTATATATAGGATACTAGGAGGTAAAATTACAACTAATGGACCCAAGATAACATAAATAAATTAAAAATAATAATGTAATATGCCCAATTAAGAAGTAATGTAACACTATTTATGGCTTAACACCATGTTCCATACCATTGTGGAAGATAGTGGTGTGGCCATGTGTTAGAATGGGTGGCATGTTGTGATGGGACCACGTTCCTTGGGTGCCAACAAATATCGGATTGATTGTTTTGGGACTTTGTGAAATGAAAAATGTTGACACCTTGGTAGTCGATGTCCTAAGATCCCTAGGTCTTGCGATTGTGAAGACCTAGGGACAGGTCTCAATTGTGGTTGAGAGTAGATATTGAGAGGATGTGGAGCTCGACGTTGGGTGTAGAAAATGACGAGGATCGTTGTCAAGTGAATTGCATGGAAGGTGCATTCCAACTTCCATGATAGAAACCACATGTACATTAGAGGATAACATGTGGTTACATGTCAGTTCCAAATCAGGTGATGTGGTGCCACATGGATTCCATGTGGCAGTACGAAGACCTCTAGTCAATGAAAATCCTATAACTTTAAAGGGGCATAACATTTTATCCGGAACTCAGAATTGGAAAAACTTACAGTCGCTGGAAGTATCTTTGAAAGAAGGATACGATTGTGTCCCTTTTAAATGGATTTGAGTAGGTTGAGGAAAAGAAAAAATTTAATACCCCATCCCTTAAAATGGTACTTAGGGGGTTGGGTATGTTACAGGTTTTATCAGAGCATCAGTTTCAATACAAGGCTTGGAAGGGCTAGAGAACACTTACATAAGTAATGTATTAAAAATAAGATGAATTTGTAGGAAATATATTGGACAGAGGAGTCCGGATAACCACACAAAAATGTGAATTGAGTGGTGAAATCCATAGGCAATAAGAAATAATATTTTTGGTAATATTAAAAGGAAAGTACACATATTTTTTTTCTATAGTTGTATATGATGGATTGATTTGACATATAGAGGTGGAAGGTAACCGTATAGGTATGTTTTTTTTATTCTCAAGAAATAGTGAAAGGGTATCTAGGAAAGGTTTTCCCTGATAAAGGTCTATTGACCAATATTAGATTAAGGCACAAAGGAAGTTAGATTTGGGAATTTTACTTCCCTAGGTAATGTTGTAATTACATGGTATATTTCTGAATGGAAAATACTTTTATAACAATTGGGAAAGAATGACTTCTTGTTTAATGTTTACATAAAGGAAGGAAACATAAGTATGATTATGCCTAAGGGACTGGTCATGTGGATTGTTGCAATTCCTCTTCAAAGAAGGTTGATATCAAGATCAACTAAATATGAATGAATGATACAAAAAAATTCATTTGGTTGATTAAGTAGTTTTTGATAAGAAATTTGGGTTTGATGGGAAACATAGAAAACCCCTAAATGAATCCTTCTTTGGGGAAATAATTCTAGATGAAAAATGTGCACATCGGATGTGGATGCTGCAAGATAACAGATATAATAAATATGAATAACAGAAATAAAATGCTAGAAATGGGAGAATAACAATAATATATCCAACATAATCTCCACAATAACACATAAATGATATAAGAACAACATGATAAATAACACTTTGATTCAGAAATAAATGTTCACAAGCCTCTTCGAGGGGGAAACCTCCAATCGAGAAATGCTCTATTACAATAATCTCCAAGATAGGGTTTTCATACCCTCGACCCTTATTTATACTAAATATGTCTATCAAGAGAAGCATCTAGAGGGAGATCCTTCTAGAAGTGAAAGCTTCTATTAGGTCTTCTTACATCTGCCTTATTCTATTTTATTGAAAGGCCTTATTAATATCGACCTTAATTACATACGAATATATAAATCTACCTATGTGCGGGTTAGGTCCCTAACATGTCCTCCCCCTTAAAAACAACCTTGTCCTCAAGGCTTGAGATGAGGAAACTATTTCAGAATGGTAGTTGGTTCCCAAGTGGCATCTGCTGGATTTGTATCTTTCCACTGGACTAGCACTTCCTTGATGGTTCGCTAACGTAGGCGATGCTCACGCTGGTCCAAAATTGCTTCTGGCTGTAGCCAAATGGATCCTTCTTTAGATAGCTCAGGAAGGTTGGTTTGAATTTGGTATCGAGTGCCAATCACCTTATTTAAGCATGAGCTAACTGATATTTGACTTGTCCCACATGTTTGAGAACTGTATAAGGACCATAAAATTTGGGTGCTAGCTTTTGATAATGCTCGGCCTTGAGGGAAGTTTTCTTGTATGGTTGCAGTTGCAGAAACACCTAATCCCCTTTTTCAAATTGACATTCAGAGCGACCTTGATCTGCTTGTTGCTTCATACAATTTTGTGCGATGACCAGGTTCTCTTAAAGGGTACGAAGAATATCCTCTCGAACTGTAGGTGTTTGGTCAACCGCCTGGACCTTCAAGGTACCTGGTAAGTATGATAGAACTAAAGGTGGCTTCTGTCTATATACTGCTTCAAAAGGAGTCATACGAGTAGCTGTTATGTAGGAAGTGTTGTACCACCATTTGGATAGGGGTAGACATTGAACCCACTGATGTTTTTTTTCAGAAGAAAAACACCTCAGATATGTTTCCAAACACTTGTTGACAAATTCCATTTCATCATCAGTCTGGGGATGATAAGCTGTGTTGAGATGCAATTGGGTGCCCTGGAGCTTAAACAATTCTTGCCAAAAATTGCTTGTGAAAGTTGGGTCACGATCATAAACAATAGAGTGTGGCATGCCATGAAGCTTGAAGACCTAGTCCATGAAAAGTTGAGCCATGTGGATGTAGTAAATGGGTGTTGAAGAGCGCATAAATGAGAATGCTTGGAAAGGAAATCCACAACCACCATTATGACTGATTTATTCCCTGATTTGGGTAAGCCGGTAATAAAGTCCATAGAGATATCCTTCCAAATAGCCGGTGGAATCAGAAGCGGTTGTAGTGTGCCCAAAGATTTGACTGTTTCTCCCTTGTTGTGTTGACAAACCTCGCATTCAGCTACAATATTACGATTGTCTTGTTTCATACCATCCTAGAAAAAAGAACATTTGACTCTGTCATATGTTTTGGTGAACCTTGAGTGCTCCACTATGGGTGTAGCACGAAGCTCAGAAAGTACAGTGGATTTAAGATTTGATTGTTTACTTAAATACAAATGACCTTTGTATCAAAGCTCATCCTAGAGCCAAGAGTACCCTAGGGGAGCCAGAGCCCTGCTCTGCAATTGCTCGATCAGATGCGAAATTTTTGGGTCTTGAAACCATTCCTAGTGCACAGCTTGGAGCCAATCGGGTACACTGAAGGAAAGAGAAAAAAGGGATCTTTCTTCTTCATATTTTTGGGACAGGGCATTCACCACTACATTGTATTTTCCCTTCTTGTAAATGATCTCATAATCATAACCAAAGAGCTTAGTCACCCATTTTTGTTGCTCCTGGGAGGAAATGCGTTGTTCTAGAAATTACTTGAGGCTTTGATGGTCGGTCTTGATTTGGAAGCATTACCGCAAGAGATAAGGGTGCCATAACTCAATGACATGAATAATAGACAACATTTCCTTTTCATAAATTGGTTTTCCCATATTCCTTTCAAATAGTTGCTTGCTGGTGAAGGCCAAAGTTCGACCCTCTTGCATAAGGACAACGCCGATTCCTTTCCCTGAGTCATCACATTCCAACACAAAGTTCTTTGTGAAATCAATAAGGTCCAGAACCGGAGTGGTGCACATGGTCGTCTTCAAGGTTTGAAAAGCGTGAGCAGCAGCTGGAGTCCAAGTGAAAGAGTTCCTTTTTAGGAGAGCAGTGAGAGGTGTTGCAATCTTTCCATAGTTCTTAACAAACTTGCGATAATACCTTGTTAAGCCCAGCAATCCACGCAAGCTTTTGAGAGTCTTTGGGTGCGGCCAATATTGCATAGCTTCAATATTTTTGGGATCCACCTTGACGCCATCCTTGCCAACCAGATGACCCAAGTATTCTACTTCTGAGGCACCAAAAGAACTGTTAGACTGTTTCAGGAAAAATTGGTGCTAGGAGAGAATATGGAGAACTTGATCCACATGAGTAAGATGGTCGGTCCAGGTTTTTCTATAGATGACGATATCATCAAAGAAAAATAAGACAAAATGACAGAGAAAGGGATGGAAGACATGATTCATGAGGCTTTGGAAGGTAGAGGGAGCATTACACAAGCCAAAGGGCATGACCAAAAACTCATAGTGGTCCTCACGAGTGCGAAAATCCATCTTGGGAATGTTTTCTTCTTTCATACATATCTGGTGATAGCCTGAGCGAAGATCAAGTTTAGTAAAGAATTGGGCGCCACTCAATTCATCCAGGAGGTCAACAATGACAGGAATGGGAAATTTGTCTTTAATGGTCAGTTTTTTGAGGGCACGTAAGTTAGGACACATTCTCCAAGAACCTTCTTTCTTCACGACCATGACTACTGGAGAAGAGTAAGGGATCATACTAGGGCAAATAATGCCTGCATTAAGGAGTTCCTAGACCATTTTCTCAATTTCATTTTTTTGTGAGAAGGGGTGGCGATATGGATGGATATTGGGAGGAAGGCTTCTAGGTACAAGGGGAATGGAATGATCATGAACACCACGGGAAGGAGGGAGGCCTTGGGCAGTGGAAAATACCATTTGATGTTTATATAGGAGAGCTTGGAGGTCATGTGGTACTGGGGGTTTTTCTGTTGCTTGAATGGCATGGAGTTGGGGAATGACACCAGAATGACCATTTTTTATCATCTTTTCCATTCGATGGGAACTAATGACCTCAAGTGAAGCAATAGTGATGCCTTGGAATTTATATTGGTGGCCTTCCTGGTCGAATTGCATGGTTAGTGCCTTAAAATCCATGAGAATGGGACCCAAATTTCTTCGCCAGTCTGTGCCCAACACAATGTCACAACCACCCATGTCGATAGAAAACATATGGGATTTTAGGTGGTAGTCACCGATTTGGAGACACACATTTTCACAGCGCCCTCCACATTTCATGGAACCACCATTGGCAATCATGATTTGAAAATTATTGACAGCATGGATGTAGTAATGAGTTTCTTGGGCAATGCAGTGATGAATAAAAGTATGGGTGCTTTCACTATCAACCAAAATGATGACCTTTCGATGCTTGATGTAACTGATTAACTTGAGGGTTTGGGGAGCGGAAAAACCAGTGAGAGCATTGAGGGAAATGACGCGTTCTACTTCAGGAGGGTCTGAGGGAGGGGTTATGTTAGTGATTTCAGGTGACTCAGACACAAGGGGAGTTTCAAAATCCTCTTCTGAAATTTCCTCAGAGATGGCCATAAAAAGATTTTGTTCCTTACACTTGTGGCCCAGGAAATATTTGTCATCACAATTATAACAAAGGCCTTTGAGTTGGCGTTCAACCATTTCATCCCTGGTCAATTTTTGGATTTTTAATTGGGCAGAGGGAGTAGTGGGAGTGACGAGTTTAGGGCGAGGGATAAAGGAGGGTTTTAGGTTTTGAGATGATACAACCTATTGTGCTTCTTTAGCTCTTTTATCAGCCTCCACCCAAGTTGAGGGTCGAGCCATGAGGACATGGGCCCGAATATCCTCCTTGAGGCCAATAATAAAACACTCTCGAAAGAAAGCATCAGTCATGCCCTCTGTTCAAAAATCCAGGAGTTTAAAGGAAGCTATGAAGTCTTCTACTATTCTAGATTGTTTCAACTTTGTCAAATGACCCAAATGGTTGGTGTCCATGTCAAAGCATTCATAAGGCTCAATCACAAATTGGGTCCAAGAAATATACCCTCGACGAGAAGTTTTTCTCCATTGCCACCATTGACAACGTTCTTGATCTAGATGGAGAACACCATACCAGAGTTTGGCCAGGTCATCGGTAATTCCATATAAAGAGAAATAATGTTCCATTTGGGTTACCCAACCAGTGGGGTCCGAGCCATCAAATTTGGTCACATCCACCCACGAAAGGTGTACGTCATGTTGAAAGTGATGGGAATGAAAGTTATGGGAATGGGAGGATGTTTCACCTTCATTCTTTGGATGCACTTCAGAGAAATGGTCATCTATAGGTATATTCAGTTTGGTGCAGAGTGATGCAAAGACAGATTCAATCTAGGTGGTCAGTTCTTGTTTGACTTCCTCCATTGAGGACTGAATGGTTGTATTTATGGTAGCATTGATGGATGAATCAATGGAGGCAATAATAACACTAAGTTGTTTTACTTCTTTTTGGGTTTCTAGGAAACCAAATTGCATGGTTTTGAAGAGAGCTTCTAGGTCTTGGCTACGAGTACGGGCCATGAGGATGGGTGAACTGAAAAGGGTTGGGCGGGGTAAAAAATTTTGTCAAAAAAATTATATGGATGAAATTCATAAGGGTGCAGAGATGAATCCAATGGAATAGGTCTCAAATAATGGTGAAAAAAATTCCCCAAATGCTTAACCAGAAAGAGATGTGTATTTACTTGGCAACCCAAACACAGTTGCACGACAATAGATCTGGTCTATTTTTAATTTGTTTATGTTTCTGGCCCCCAAGGGTTAGGTATTCAAGGGTTCTACAAACAAGGGTTTTCCCTATGCTATATCTCTCTGATATACGTGTCGGGTCCAACAATAGTACTCGGCCCAATATCTCAGGGCACTAACTAAGGAGGATAGACCGTACCCTTAGTCATACTACTCGACTACCCAGGTACTAGAGAGTATCTTCTCGAGTGTTGTTCTTGGTGAAACTATAGTAGTCTGGAAGCTGATAGGGTTATCTAAAGAGGGCTTCAGGAAATCTAGGTTGATCCATACACATGTACTTTCTGATGCGCTACCACTCGAAGGGGTACCAACATGGGTTACACGGGTGGCCAACAGATGTGCACTTAAGAACCACTTGTATTTACTGCGTGTATGAATCCCTCAACCGTGGGTTTATGTGTGTAACAACAGATCTCTGTGGTTTAAAGATGTCGGAATATGTCTCTACCCTGAACAAAAAAAAATAAAAAATTCCCACAATTTTTGCCAAGGAAAGTGCTTTGATATGACTTGCAAGATACCAGATATAATAAATATGTAGAACATAAATAAAATGCTATAAATGGAAGAATAACAGTAATATATCCAACATAATCTCCACAATAACATAGAAATGATATAAGAACAACAACATAAATAACACTTTGATTCAGAAAGCGATGTTCACAGGTCTCTTCGAGGGGGAAACCTCCAGTCGAGTACTGCTCTGTTACAGTAATATTCAAGCTAGGGTTTTCATACCCTCGACCCTTGTTTATACTAAATATGTCTATCAAGAGAAGCATCTAGAGGAATATCCTTCTAGAAGCAGAAGCTTCTATTAGGTCTTCTTACATCCGCCTTATTCTATTTTATTGAAAGGCCTCATTAATATTGATGTTTATTACATCTGAATATATTAATATACCTATGTGTGGGTTAGGACCTTAACAGATGCTTGCTAGGAATGATATATGTAGTACATTTCAATGCATGCACAACATGTTCATATGGAAGAATTCTTTTTTTTTAGTATATGAAAGAGTTAGAGCTTGTATCAATATGAGAAATGGCCAAGACTAAAGAATGTTAAGGTATGAGTCTAGGTGCAGCCATAAAGTCTTGGGAATCCACTGCAAGAAATCCACTTATGCTAACTAGAGTGCTCATTGAAATAATGGCACAAGAGTGAACATATTTAACTAGAATAAGTAGTGAAAGTCCATTCACTATAAAGGGTGTTAATGTAAATATAAATTAGTATGTTTTGGGAAGAACAATGCTAAAAGGATGGACATGTCAAAATGTTATTCTTTTGATAGAAAGAGACTTAGTGTTTACTTGGATATAGGGGAAACATTTCCAAGGATCAACCATACATTTTTCGGGGTATTACCTCCATTATTTTTATCATTATAGTGCAAGAGAAACTTGGTAGGAATGACAAAATTTCAAGGGGTGAAGTATTGAAGGTGTAATCATTCTAAAGAATTCAAGCATATGCCTAAAGTAATACATCATGTCCAAAGTAGATATAGAAGTATACAACCATACTTTTGAGGAAGGAATTACATTAATCTAAGTGAATTACATAATGGAATAAGTCCAGGAGTAAATAGAGTATATAGTGTGTTATCACCAAAACATTTCTCAGAGAAATACATAGAATGGATGAAGAAACAATTAGCATAGATACAACATACTTAAAATATTTATAGAACCAATTCTAGAAAGTTGATGAAAACTATGTAAAAGACCTATAAATTTGCGCACACTTCCAAAAAATTCAACACACACACATCCATGTGGGCCAAAAAAACTCCAAATGTGCACAGTGTGCATCCCATGCGATTGTCCATGAAGAAACCCATGCAGATGTGGAAATGACACATTTATGAATTTGGTCGAGCCTCAACCACTTCTAGGGTGATGTAATTCAAGACAACACCCACATATCGAACCAAAATATTTCCTTTGGATCACTGAAAATATTGGATGTACCTCAATGTTATAACCCTAAATTGCACCATACATACATACCTGGCATCAGGCCATCTTGCTTACTATTTTTTCCATAGCCATCACTGAATAACTCTTCTAAAAAACATTTTTTTAAGATGTACGTTCCCTGCACCACTACTGCCCACGTACATAAGCTAGCTACACCATTACAACCCGCGTATACCCACAAAAAGAACAAAAAAATATTGTTGCAAAGGGATATGGGTTTTGGGGATGTTACCTAACAGTTTGACCGCCCATAGCCAGTCACCCAAATGTTAATAACTTTTTTTGGCCTATAAAATAAGGTGTTGGGGTCCCATTCCAGTAGGGAAGCACGAGAGAAAAGAAACTCTACACATTTCAATATTCCCCCTTGCGCCCCAATATTTTGCAGCCACATTGTGAGTTTGAGCCAGAATTCCCTTTTCCTCCATTGCAAACCCTTTTCATTTCCCTAGAGAGGATTGAAGAGCAGAAGGATATGTGGAGTCAGTTGGTGCATGGTGAAGAGGATCCCAGGACCGAGTTCGAGGAGCAGTTGTTGGTCTCATATTGTAAGAAACTTTTATGAGATTAATATAATGAAATAATTTTACCATCCCGCCAAATGATGTCTTCAATCTCTATGATTTATTTACATTTTGGTTACGATGTCTAACCCAATAATCCATATATAGAATGCATGCTTGTAGTTTCTTGTTTGTATTTTGGTGAATTCATATCAGCCTTGGGAGGAGACTTGTAGTCAAGAAACAACCAAGTGAAAAGGGATCGACACCAGACACGGAGTTTAAGGTAGGACTACCGGATCCCTATACTTTTTTTTTATATATGATTGTGGGGTAGTGTCAAGATAGTTGTTAAAAGTAAGAGAACTTATACAGTTATCTCTGCCTACACTTTAGAACCCTGGTGTAGTCCATAGGGGGTTTTCCCACTAATAGCAGAATTGGTAACCGTACTAGGGAGACCTCTAAGGTTTTTAGGGGATATTTTTTAGGTTTTTAAATTTTTTTAACTGCCTTTTTTTAGTTTTTGTAAGTGTCTAAGTCTTTAATGGATTCTGGTCTTCCATATTAGTACTCCCTACCTTGTCATCTTGACTATTGTTTTCTTTTTTTTTGAAATTTATAGAGGTGCGCGCGACCTATAGTGGGTTTGCTCGCGTACATACGCAAGCTGTTCAAGTGTCATTAGCATTCTTGTGTTGAGAAAATATTTTTTAAAGAAGAGGCAATCATCCTCTTCCTTGCCATATGTCATACTTCTCAGGGGTTTTCTTGATCTAGTACTGGTCTTTGTTGTTACAGTATTTAGCCTGGGATTGACATCGGTTTGCTTCTCTTTTTTTTAAATATTTCTTCTGTTACCTAGATTTTTTAACTTATTTTTAGCCATGAATCGTGTATTCATCCGTTTCTTTTAGAATCATTTTTTATTTCTTCTTTGATTAGAAGAAAATATATATATAAAGAAAAATTAGTTTGTTAGATCTCTTTCTTTCTTGGCATTTTCTTGGCATTGTTATTTGAAAAAGAAAAAGAAATTAGCATAGCGTTGTGCTTTCTTATAATTTTAAAAAGCATTTCAAAAGAAAAATAAGAAAGATAATCCTTCTTTTCTAGTGTTCTTATAAGTTTATTTTTTATCAAGAGTCTTAAAAACATCAGTTGCACTACTACACCCCTTTTGATTAAATCAATCCTTAAAATAACACTTAACTTAAAAATAACTACACTTTATGTTTGTAGGCTCCATCAACTAGGTTGGGTTAGAGCCTTGAATTAGGTTGGAGAGGAAACTCTTCAAGGGTTTAAAACAAACATTGGAGTCAGTGCTAGGGAGTGTTAAAGTCCAGTAAATGTGGAATTTATCCGGGACCCCCCTCTAACACAGGGGATAAACATGAGGTCGCATTTGAAAAGGTAGTGGAGATAACCCCTCCAAAGCTAGACCAAGCATAGTGGGGAACACATATAGAAGGATTATTCTGGGATTTCATTGGTCACATTTTCCATAGAGCTTTGTGGGTCTCGAATCCATTCGAGGTCCTAATTCATATTGCAGAACACTTTCTTTTCATACCCTTGATAGGTTTTTGGCTTGATACCCTGCGCATTGCGGTCCACCCGAATGCTGGTTGTACCCGCCTGGTGATTATTCACATGCTAGCAACCTAGTTTCCTTTATTTTAGAGACTTACAGAGGTGACTACGGGAGTATACCATGGTAACTATGGAGAAAGTGAAGACACGCTTTGCAGAGTATACCCATAGGGTGCTTCCGTGTTCGAGTTGCACTTGCACCGGTAAGTTTCTCTAGTTTTGGCTAGTGTAACTGTTCTTCCAACTAGTTAGTCATTTTCTTGATTTTCCTTTAGGAACTTTTAGTGTGTGCTCTATGCTCCCTAGTTTTCCATAGTGAGTTAGTTAGTCATTTATTTGGATCTCTAACCTAGGGGGGTCGACTTCCCACTCTGTCAGTCGTAAGGAATTTTCAGTCTTTCTCTTAGAAACATGGAGTTGCCTCTTTATAGGCATTGCTTTGATAACATTGGTTCACCGAAATCTGTGTGTGAGACTTTCACAGACTTGAACAATCTCGAAAGGGGAGAACCTGTGCATAATATATTCATGGATAAATTTCTAGATGATACCAACCAAGGAACCCCTTCGCAAGGGGATTCTTGTGCTGTTCCTTTTCTTGGAAACGTTGGTGTCCGTTTGATGGCCGCTTTGTACATTCTTGGGTTAAATGTGGGACTACCGGTTTTGTTGGGTACCATTCCAAATGCCCCAAATGATGTTTACGCTTCTTAGTTAATAACTTTATGTCATGGGAATAATGTTGATGTTCTTGCATTAGGAAAGTCTTCTCATCCTCCTTCTCCCGTCTCTAGTGAATGTACAATTACTAGTAACCAAAAGTCTAAACGAAGTAGAAAGAGGAAGAATAGGAAGAAGAAGTCACCAACCTCCACGAGTCATGTTAGATATAGGTCGAAAACCTCTGGAAGTCACATTGAATACCAACACCCAACCTTTGCAAGTCATGCTGGGGGAAAAAACCCACCCTCTGCAATTCATGTTGGGGGAAAACGTCCAGTCACTGCTAGTCATACTGGCAATAGGTCGGTAGCCTCTACGAGTCATGTTATCGACCCAGCACCAACCTCTGCATGTCATGTTGGAGATGTGCAACCGACCACTGCTAGTCATTCTGGGGGCACCAATTCTATTTACAAACCTAGATGGATAGGATGTAAGCCTAAGTTACCTTGTAAGCTTTGAAAGGGAGATCACATTACTCATTTTTTCCCTAGCCTTCTAGAGGTACAAAGATTGTGGTCCCTGTCTGCATGCACTTATGATTCTCAGTATTCTATGGTTTTCTTGCAGCCTATTCAACCATTGGTAGATAAATTGGTCATGCCGATGCATTCATCGGCTGATCCCACTCCTCTTCAGGGGGGTGAGGTTCCTTTAGAAAATGTATTCTCCCAACCTATTCAACCATTGGTTGAGAAATTGAACATGCCAATGCAGTCATCGGCTAATCCCACTCCTCTTTTTGGGGGTGAGGTTCCTTTAGACCATGTAGTCTCGCAGCCTATTCAACCATTGGTTGAGAAAGTGGTCATGCTGATTCATTCTTCAGTTGATCCCACTCTTCTCTTAGAGAGTGTCGATTCTACCAAAGTGGTTACGCCGATGCAATCTTCAGTTGATCCCACTCTTCTCTTGGGGAGTGATGTGTCTACCGACTATGTTTTTAGCATTTCCAGTTAAGTACTTTTAGAGCACAGGGGTATTACGCTCATTCTGAGCACACCCCCTACAAGCCCTAGGATGGTTTCCTTTGATTGGAATGATCTTGTTGAGCCTTTTCTTCCTTATTTTTCACCTTTTAAAATAAGGGTTGAGGTTAATTTACCAAAAAATTATTAATGTATTGTAGATAAAGGAGCCTCTACAAGTATTTTATCCTCCTCGGTTTGGAAAGTCTTGGGATCTCCTGAGATTGTGTCTGCTTTACATGAAATGTTGTCTTTTGACAGACTTCCTAGTGAATATTTGGGGGTTCTTCCTTAGTTACCTATGTCATTAGGTGGGAAGACTATCCTTGTTGATTTTATAGTGCTGCAAGGCCCGTTAGATTTCAATATTCTTCTCTAGCATGATTATGTATATGCTATAAACTCTATGGTGTCTACACTTTTTTGGGTGATGCATTTCCCTCACAATGGAAGCATTGTCACTATCGTCCAGTTGGAATCCGATAATCACCATCCAAATTCATCATTATTTTAGTTTACCCCTTTATATGTTCCTAGTGTCCGTGTAGACTCTACCCTGCCATGGGTTAATTATGTGGCATCTTATCCTCAGTGTTCAATTGCTTCTGAAAAGGAACCTCTGCAATTGCGTTTTCCTTCTCGAGACATGGTATCGACAATTGATCCTTTGGTTTATCCAATGGGGTCATGGGATCCCTTGCTTCCCCCTCCAGGTCCAAGTGATCTGGAGTCTCCTTCTGATTATGATCTTGTTGTTTGTAGATCCTCAAGACCTAGTTATTGTGATTCTTCGTCGATAGACTCTGCCAGTCTTTGATAGAACCTCCATTTTCATATGGAATATGGTCAGTTTACTTCACCCTTTGGGACTCTCGACCTTCGTTTTTGTGATTTCTTGGATGTTGAATTGCCTTCAGATGAAGCTATCCTTGAAGCCATGATTATGGTTTCTATACCATGGGAGGACTTACACCGTGGTTTGTGTTTTCTTCCCTCTTGGGATACTTTCCAAGTTGACTATCGAAGAGACTCTTGGTGTGAGCTGAGTAGTGGGCTCTACCTAAAATAGTTTCATACATGAGCCGTAACCCCCTAGAGTATTATTTAAACCCTTTTCAGACTCTTTAAACATGAAAATATTTTCGAGTGATCTTGTTTCCCTTGATGCTCTCCAAACTAAGACTTGAAGGCACGTCCTTTTGACGATATTTTACCCATTTTTCGATCCAGACGATCAGTTGTATGAATAGAGGTATACTCTAGGAGCTTTGGTTTGCTAGAAGAGTATTCTCAGGTATAATTTTAACCCTTTTTCGGGCTTGAGGGACTAAATTTATGAAAAAGGAACTCCCCCATGGATTCCATAGTTAAGCTCTTTTCAGACTTCATAAAATTAAAAATATGGCTGAGTGACCTTGTTTCTTCACACTCATTAAATTGGTCCAGAAGAACATCCCTTACAGAGTCCATATTTAAGCTCTTTTCAGACTCGCTAAATATGAAAAGATTGTCGAGTGATATTGTCTTTGTCACACTCATTAAAATGGTTTTGAATAGACATATTTTCGGTGCTAGTTTACCCCTTTTTCGAACCGACTAGACTACCTTAGAAAAAGGTACCCCAGTGGAGTCTCCTTTTACGCTTTTTCAGACTCTCTAAAAATGAAAAAATGCCGAGCTTACCTTCTCTGGGATAATTAAAATTACATTTAAGGATGTTAGCATAGTGTCTTATTAATCGCATTTTCATTCCTGCATCTTTGGCCTAATGCTGGCTCCATGTTTCTCTCAACTGAACCATCTGAAGTATGCCTTATAACGCAAGCCTTGTAGCACTTTGCCTTTGCGTCTTGACACATTGACCCATGGAGGAATTTTCTTGAGTGTCCTTTCCTTGGATATGTCTTCTTTCTCTGAGCATCAGTTTGTTCCTTGCTCTTGGAACTAGTATGTTTGTGACACTTGTTCCTCCTTTGTAACATAGAATTCTTTTATTCTTTTTCAAGATTTCAAAAATTATTGAGAGAGACCAAAAAAAATCAAATATACCCCAAAAAGAGGAAGAGAAAAGTATTTTCTTTTTGTTGGAAACACAGTGAGTCACCCCTGGACAAAGCACATCCTTCCATTTGTTCGTCAAAATCTAAGATTTAATATGACCTTAAGAAGATGTTCTCTCTACATAGAGTTGTGTCCTCCTCCATTTGGTTATTCTTCCAAACACATGGAGAGTTTTCCTTGCCTCCTGCATCATAAACTTATGTCAATCCCATGCTTCTTGAGTCTCATCATTAGTCATGCTATTATCCAAGGGAATTTTTATCTAGATTAAGTCAACCCTTCTATAGTTTGTCTCTTATCCTCATGCCCAACCATCCTGAAAATCCAATCAATTCTTTGTTCAAAATCAATGAAGTTCTCTGCCTGATCACTGAGATCCTCTTGTCTACTCCCGACAAGCTATCAAAGAACTCTGGGTAGTGAAGTCATACACTCATATTACACTCTTACCCTAGTTTTGAAGATCTTGAAGTTGTTGCTCGAGCTTTGAAGGCCTCATCTCCAACCATCATGCGTCATTGGATTCTTGACGATGGATACTATACATGTATATATTTTGATTTTGAGATGTATATCCACTGTGTATTTCTCTTGTATACACTTTATATAGTTATATGACATGGATCTACAATGTATTTGATTTACAACCATGGTTTTATTTTATTTCGAGCATGGGTATGCCTGACTCGGTGAGACAAATTATGATTTTGTAGATAACACCTCCTGAACTCTAGTCCCTAGGCTCACTCGCTTCTAACCTCACACATTAGGGGGCATCTGTTATAACTCGAAATTGCACCAGGCATACATACCTGGCATTAGGCCATCTTTCTTACTATTTTTTCCAAAGACATCACTAAATAGCTCTTCTAAAAAACATTTTTTGAAGATATACATGCCCTACACCACTACTGCTCATGTACACATGCTAGCTAGACCATTACAGCCCGCATATACTCACAAAAAGCATGCAAAATAACTGTTGCAAAGGGATACAGGTTTTTGGGATGTTACCTAACCATTTGACTGCCCATAGCTGGTCACCCAATCATTAGTACCTTTTTTGGCCTATAAAAGAAGTTTTTGGGGTCCCATTCCAGGAGGGAAGAACGAGAGAAAAGAAACTCTACCCATTTTAGTATTCCCCTTTTTTCCCCAATATTTTTCAGCCACATTTCGAGTTTGAGCCAAAATTCCCTTTTCCTCCATTGCAAAACCTTTCCATTTGCCTAGAGAGGACTGAAGAGAAGAAGGCTAAATGAAATAAGTTGGTGCATGGTGAAGAGGAGCCCAGGACCGAGTCCGAGGAGCAATTTCCAGTCTCATATTGTAAGCAACTTTTGTGAGAGTAATATAAAGAAATACTTTTTTTGTCTCACCAAATGATGTCTTCAATATCTATGATTTATTTACATTTTGATTACGATATCTAACCCACTAATCCATATATATAATGCATGATTGTATTTTCGTTTTTGTCTCTTGGTGAAAGCAGGTCAGCCTTGGGAGGAGACTTGTAGTCAAGAAACAACCAAGCACAAATGGATCAACACCGGACACAGAGTTTAAGGTAGGAATATCAGATCCCTATACTTTGTTTTTTATATATGATTGTGGGGTAATGTCGGGATAGTTGTTAAAAGTAGGATACTTTAGATGGTTATCTCTTCCTACACTTTAGAAACCTGGTGTAGTCTGTAGGGTGTTTTCCCGCTATCGGGACTGAAAATACTTCCCATTCACACTTGGAGTAAGCTATCAAATACCTTTTTATGGTTCTATAAATAGAGGGACATTGTATTCACAAATAGAATAAGTTCATTGCATTTTTATGTTGTCTAAATAATCTTAGAGAATCCATTTGTTCTCTTAAGAATAGCTTGTAAAAGTATAGCATAGGGAAAGCTTTTCACCTTTTTGGAATCTTTTCCATAGAGTTATTCAACATTATAATTCAAAATATGAGAGTAATATCTCTACTTTGATGGATTCAAGAGACCTCCCTCAGAGGAAAAGGGGATTCATAAATCCCACATTTCTCCTCTTGGTGTTCTCAATTTCAAAGACCATTCTCTATTGGGTAACCACTCTTGGTGTTCAATTTCATGCATCTGTTGTTAATTATTTTTTAGTTTAGTTTTCATTCTTGATTATTCCTATATTTTTTTATTTCTTTCTTTGTAGCTTGTAGGTTCACTAACCTAGTAACCGTTTTTCTTTGTTTCTTTGTTGTCTTACCAAGGCAATCGAAGGGGTCTCTTTTTCCTCACCCTTTTGATAAACAACCCCAAACATATTGGTGACTATATTGGATATTGGAATCCATATTCCTCCTCAATTAGACTATTTGAGTTGTTTTTCTCACTTTATGGTGTTTGCAAGCTTGAAAACTGACCGATCTTACCCTTCAGATACCACAATTCAGTCATGTGTGGGTTGAAGTCATTTCAAATTTTTGGCCCACGATTTCTTTGCATGCGTGGGGGTTTGGGACTAATAGCCGCATGAACCATGTATTTCTTCGTATTGTCTACACTCACAAACTACACATAGTGCACATAGTGTGTGACTGTCTCACTGCATAGCCACACACAAGTCTTTGTTTTTGAGATTGTAAGGCTTGATGAGCCCATTTTCATCAACTAGCTTAGGTTTACTTTATGCACTTTTTAAAATCCATAGAAAAAAATATTCGGATTCATTCTTGCATAGATGCTTATCCCACATAGTCACTTAGGGGGATAAAAAAAAACCTTTTCATCTTTTAGTTCCTCGGTTGCCACGTGGATGGCCTAGTATAGCATTTGAATCTTAAAAGCATTGCAGATTATTTTTTTCTTTTTTAATTCATCATACTAAATCAGGAATAGGGAATATTTTAACAATATTGGAGTATGATCTTTCCTCGCACCTTAGTGTGACCTTGGAAATAATAAAAAGATATTGTTCAAATAAATCTCCATCTCCCTCTGAAAATCAACCATTTTAGGAGAGGCCAATACCTCTTACTTCTCATTTCTTGCAACTAAACCAACCATTTTAGGAGAGGCCAATATCTCATACTTTTCTTATTGAAACATAATATAAAATACTTGTAAGGGCCCACACATGCCCATATGTCCACAATCTTAGGATAGTTTCAAATTTTTGAAGAAAAAAACCTAGGAAGTTTAAGGATTTCTAAGGGCCCATACATGCCTACATGTCTACAATATATGATAGTTTCGAAGCTTTTACTAGAGACTTTAAACTATAGTATGATATTCTCCCCGCTCTCATGAGTGATCGAGGAGGATCGTAAGGGATTCATTTGTTTAGTGCCAATATTTTTGTAGCACCACTTTTAAAAAATGAATTTGGTCAATGACTTCAACTTCAAAGCCTACTTTCACATCCTAAAATAAAACATAAAACCCACATTTTCTAACCTCCAAAGGAGGAACACCAAAATAAAGTTGTAGTCTATGTTAGTATTTTGGGGATAGGTATCCAAATAAATCCTCGTTATATTTTCTTCATTGAAACTTAGAAATTTGAGAAGTAGAGTACCAAAATCCTCCCAATCAAGAATTTTTACACCATAAGGCAAGGAGACACTCGTGAAGGGTTGAAGGACGAGGTCCACTTTTTTTGTACGTGCCTCCTTGGGTCACCCAACCCTTGGAAAGCATCTATTTTGTGACCAATTTCTGAGGCTGAAAAATCTAAATTTCATGATTGATCGAGGTGGCTTAGTGGTCAATTATCAATTTTATCTACCCAAGGTGGATGTTGTGGGATAAAATTGCACCTCAATTATATTTTTAACGACTGTTGGGAAATATCGCTAGTACTTTCGGGATATGCCCCCTTTCACCCCTCATTATAACCGATTGTTCATCTATTCACTAAATTTTTCTCAAGTGGGTTCTCACCCCACTATTGAGTGATTTTTTGGAGACCTAGATTAATTTTAGAGGAAGGATTTTAGGTTTGTTAGGAAACATGCATTTTATTCCCCCCCACAGGGGATGATACCCTCAACCATCTTACATTGTTACTTTCTTTACGTATGATTTCCATCATTAGATTACATAAAATTTTAAAACTACATTGTTGAGATAGTTTACAAAGAACCGACTCTATAAATTCCCTTCACCACCAATTGAACACATCCACATATATTTTAGCACCACAGGGGAGCCACAACATCCCCGTCGGTCTCAATGTTTGAGAAACCTCCCCCCAATTTTGGGAGGTGTCCCCAATTTGGCTGACACATCAACACAACCATCACACACACTAGTAAATTCCATGGTTCTAGTATTAGTCTTTCTTTGATCAACCTTGCTGGGCTCCAATACCCAGAAAAAATCACTGACTAGTCCGCCACCATAAGGAGGCGGAGCCCAAACTTCTTCTCAAGGTACAAACTCCCAACCATCCTCATAAGGAAAATCTTCTCAACCACACCATACCATGGATGGTATGCCCCCGTCCATGCCATACTTGGCATATCTCAACATCCCAGACTTGACCGAATTGAGAAATGATCCCATATTACATGATCTCACTTGACCAAATATTCCCACCACACCCCACTAACACCCATGTTTGGGACCACTCGATAGCAATATCCAAATGGAGGAAATTCATATTATCCTCCTCTACCACCTCAACCAATATTCATGGCATCTCCCCACCACATGATGGGAGAACACATGCTTTCACCTCCCAACCCTATGCATGTCCACTTCATATAATTAGTATGGATCTCCCCAAAATAATCCATAATTTCCCTTCCCCACCCCCCCCCTTCCCCGCTTCCCCACCATATGGACAACAACATGCCAGAGTAAATTTAATTCAACCTTACCCTCTTCAACAAATTCAAACATTCAACCAATTGAACACATCCAACCCACCTCATAAATCCAACAACAATAGGAGAAAGGAAAAGAATAAAAACTAGGGACAAGGGGGAAATCCCCAAATATCAAACCCGTCGGCCACAACAAACCAAAATCAGGCTAACCAAACCCCCCATGGGGGAAATAACACTGGAAAACCAAGACAAGGGAGGAACAACAATCTTTGAATCAACTTCCATTGTGCATTATGCGGTGAGTATGGTCATTATACTCTCCATTTACCCCAAATTGTTGATTACAAACAAATGAAAGATTCAATGAATGCCCAACAAATCCCTACACCAAAAATACCCCAAAAAATACCCAAAAAATATTTGCAACCTCATACCCCCACATTTCTCCAAAACCCGATTCCTCATCATGGAGTTATTAATACCCAACAAACAATAACAATCCTGTCATAACATATGGGACAACATCCTAATCTGGGACCACCCAAATCCAGAAACTTCATTGATCGACCAATCATTCTCACCATTGAACAAGGAATCTTAATTCAAACATGCAGTCGTCAATACAACATACCTCCCGACTTGAACCTCAGCAAGCTAGATTCCCCCCTCCATAATGGAAGGATAACCATTGACCATTCCTCGTCCAAACACTGAGACCACCAATCATATTCCTTGCATACCATTACAACCTCATACAACCTCATTGATGACCTAACACAATTGTAGTCGACTATGTCTTTCTTGGAGGTCTGTTGATGGGGAAAAATGACCGTCCGTCAGTTGGAAGAGTGAGTCTATTCCAGGGTTGTATAAATAACCCAAGCCATTTGGTGTAACTCATTCTGACAGGTTTAATGGATTTGTTAGCCAATCTATGAATCATAAAAGAAACGACTAAAAGAGAGAAATAACTAACTAATTACTAAACACTATATATAGGTGTACACATGTTCTAATGTAACTGTAGTAGTTGTATTTACGCATAATGTATACAAGTCTCATTTATTTACATGATTTACAAGATGCAAGTTTTAATCGAAACTTACGAAAATCAATGTGAAAAATGATTTATTCTAGGAAGCAGATAAAGAAAGCACATAAAAATATTTATTGTTTTTCTTTTATAAATTTAAAGAATCTTGCAAAAAGAAGTTAATGAAACATGAACATGTGGATAGTCAAAGATGAACCATACATTCTAGTTTCAATGATATGTAAATGAAATAAAAATACAAAGAAGCAATCTTGTCAGTGAATTAGTGAGGTGTATCCAAGCATCTGCATGAGTGGTGAACATCCAACTGCCATATCCAAGAGAGAAATCTGCAATGAACCTTATGATTTTTCTAAATAAATTCAGAACATGTTTTGGCAGCTTAGGTTTTAATCACAGAAAAGGAAACAAAAACATAAACCTATGATCTCATAATTATACATGATTACATAAAGATAAATCTGGAAGTAATCTATTCATTTTATCATTCAATTTAAAACTCAAAGATAAATCCCATTATTTAAATCGAAGATATAATCACAACATTTGTATTTTGATGAAGCAAATGATAGATGATATTTATAAATAAAAGCCTCCTACACATCACAGATCATTTAATCTAAATATATCAGACCTGCACATGTAACATGATTAACAAAACATAAATAACAACATTACAAACAAAAGGCTAAATCCAAAATGCATATATTATGTTCTATTATGTTTTGGAATCTCTTGTCCATTCTGTAGTCCTAGAAGAATTTTTGGGATAATAGACTTTAAAAATTGGAAAAATTAATATATAAATGATAATAATTAACCATGTATTGATAAAATCGACTAAAGCTAATTTAAATCAATGCATAATCAATTATTCAAAGAATATGAAGATATTATAATGAAAATAAAACCATTTTACTCACACGACAAAAGCCATTAAGAAACCTAGAATTCCATAATCTTCTTTGAAAATACTCGCCCATTCTCCCAAAGATTCCAGCCATCCATTACTCCATTTGAAAAGAAACAAAAGGTTTACAAAAGAAATAATATACAAAAGAGAAAGGATTAAAATCATCCTCTTAATTTCTTGGATTCCATGGCTCTGAACTTTCTAATATATTTATACAATGAATGAACAGTCTCAGCGTCACTATTGATTTTCGCCACATGAAAGTTTCCTCATAAAAAGACATCAATATCTCTAAAATCGTGCATTTTTTTGGGAACATATCTAATTGTAAGGTAAATGGGTCCATTTGGGTTCTGGGTTTTCAACCATTTCTTCAAATTCGTCACGGTTTGGCTGCAATCAGTTTTGCAAAATCACCTGTTTGACCTTGACGCCTTTCCAAATTTTAAGTGTTGTTGCTCATAAAATTATTTGTAACAATCCAAAATTATTTTTGGATCAATCATATTGAATGTATTTGGATAATAAAATCAAGCCATGATCAGATCTGTATAAAATATTTGATAATAGAAACCTGTAAAACAAAAAGAAGCCTAAATTAATAACCTAAAAATTGAGAGTAAAACAAAATCTATAACAATAAAATAAAAAATGAATTTAAACTAACTATAAGTTTTAAACAAACATTGTTTATAATGATCCTAAAACTCTAGAAACTTCAAGTTAATGGAAAAGAGAAAAATATTAATTTTGGTTTTTTACAAAATCAAACAAATGATAGATAATTCTTTTATTATTATTATTTTGAAATGAGATGCAAAATGAAAAAAAAATTAATTAATTAATATCACCAAATTTTTTCATGAAAATGAGAAACCAACCAAGATATTATTTGATGAAGTATTGAAAACATTATTCAAAATAGTCAAACTTGCTAATGAGCAAAAGAAAGAACGCATAATCATAATTTAAACAAAAGTAAATAGTTGAGAAAAATTAACGTTTTTGTTTAAATTGAGATTTCTAAGCTCGTTTCTAGATTTTGACATATACTCTTGTAATGAATGTCTCATACTATAGTGAATGTCTTAAGTTTGTCTCAAAGAAAGCCAAGGTATGGAACTATTTGAAAAGGTTGATTATGTAGCTCATTATAATTATCAAGATTCTAATGGGGGCCCTTTAAATTTTTTTAAAATTTAGGGGGAGTTGTTGGGGCCCAACAAATAATGACTTACTGGGTGAAGCAGTTATCTCTAATCTGGTAATATTTCATCTTAGGAAGAAAATAATAAGACTTGAAAAAGGATTTAAGCTCCCTGAAATAACTTCACTCTCAGACCATATAGTATTAGGATAAGCTCAATGCTATAACCAAAAAATAGAATTTTCTTTGCAGAAGATTATGACCTGAAATAATGTCTTAATCAAAGAGTCACGATATTTATAAAAGAAATTCAATACCATTGACATATCCACTGTTGCCAGCAGGTGTCCATAGCTTCGACAAGGATCTCATTTAACCCACTCAAATGATTTAATCCCATCCAATAGTTGTATCCACATGATGTATACTTCCATAAAAGTTAATTTAAAAACATAGACCTGCTACCTCTTGAGCCAACATTGCTTCGTTGCCAACAGGTCTGTTCAGTACCCCGACGAAGTTGTCTTGGTATCATGTGTACATTTACCCGCTGCCAGCGAGCCTATTCAGTACCCTGATGGGTTTACACATACTTCCCACACATAAGTGCTTTCAACCCTCTTATGCCAATTTTAAATAATAATACAATCATAGATTTCTTGATGACAAAGAGAGCATGGTGATACTAGAGGTTAATTGCAATATAGGTGAATAGTTTATTTATTTTCTTTCAAAACTAGAAGTTTTATCGTGGTTTAAACATTTTATATTTCCTTTAATAAATCATCTAGAGAATGGGGAAGCATATAAAAGTGATTCCTTAAGAATATGGACGGTGTAAAAAGTTGAAAGATCATCATAATTCTCAAAGATTTAAACCACATCTCTGGTGTAATACTCTGACAAAGACAATTTGAGGACAAAATGAAAGTGACAATTGAATTAAAAATCAATTGTCCAAGCTATATATTAATATCATGACCTTTTGAATTATTTCAAATTGCTTGAAAAACACAAGTCTTAAAATAAATGCTTCCTTCGACGATATCTTTTTGATAAAAAATATTTTGATTCAAAAAGACAGATAAGAAGGAAACTCATTCAAAGAAATCAAAGAAAACAAAAAACACACAACAAACGAAATCAAATTTTATTAATGAGATTCAAAATCAGAAGTACACAAAATCAAAACAACAAACAAAAACTTTTCAAGAAACGATTTTAGCCAAAGATAAACTTGAGCTTTTGGATCCAGTAACATCTCACTATAAAATAAAGGAAGAAATAAATCATATAAAATATCATGTGAGAGCATGTTCTTTTCTTAATATATTGATGCATGAGATGCTACTTTGACCAAGCATTATTATTGGGTCAATGTTGAATTGATAGTTCAAATTTACTTATCTCTTTACTTTCCATTTAAAATTTTCATGATGATACTACATTTTTGAAAAGAAATATTCAATTAAAAGCAGAGAGAAAAATATTTAAAGTGGACTTCCCTGACAACATTCATATTATGGTTCTCTTGGTGTACCCACTTGTGTTCATAAATACATTATTACACAAAGTAATACTGTGTAACAAACCTCCCTGTTTCATCACGACATCAAGCCTCAATTTTTTTTTTTTGTGGGTGTGTGTTGACGCAACCTGCCCTCGACGACAATGTCGCTCTCACCAGGACCTTCTGTCCCACGAAAAAAAGAGTTGTAACACCCTTTGAATCCCGTATTAGGACCTCTCATCACCCACAGGACTCTCTGTTGATCTCCCGACAGTTTTCTCCGGGAAATCAGGTTTCGCGGTATCGCAAACCCTATGCGTGCTTCTCTCGCAGCTCCAAACTCCGAACCCCGAATGCAGATGGTCAATAGTCAACGGATCGGAATATCATCACTCACGACGTCCAAAGCATGCCTTTCAAAACCCCGAGCCCCGAGGTACCGATTCTCGATCAAATGCCACCTGGATGATCCTATATTTTGGGGCCCCACTCTGCCACGTCACCTTCGGGATCTCGCAGATCGCGAATCCTCGACACAAAGTTTCTTGCTGCTAGAAACCCCGAACGCCGAAACCCCGATTCTTCGGATTCGTGCCACCTGTCTTGCCTACGATCAACGGCTCCCCCAGAATCAGGAAATCGCTAATTGCGATTTCGACGTGCATGCAACTCTTGCGCTCGCCAACTCTGATCTGTCAAAATACGATGGAAAATGAGTCCCACTTGCGCTTGGAGGTTAACTCTTTCTCAAGAGTTCAAGTCGTCGATTCTCTTCCTCTTGAAGATTTCTCCGCTGCACCAGCTTCGTCTGGTGCAACTGAAGCAAAAGGTACTATCCCTCCTGAGCTTGGTCCTCCTTCTCCTCTAGAGACTCTGTACCAACTGCCCACGCTCGGACTCCTACAATTCTTGAAGTGATGGGTTCTTTCGGACTATGTGCATTCATGAAGACAACAACCCCACGCCTTTCTTCTCTCAGACTTACTACTGAGACCTAAATTTGACCTGCACTTCACCTGCACGGCTCGAGTAACCCAACAAAGCTCTGGTCGATGAGAATAAGAGCTTCACTGTTGAACCACCTCAACGCACTCTATGCGGAGGAATTCGACTGCACTCTATGCAGGAATCTCCTGGTTCGGACTGTGAAACAATTGGAACTTATTCCCTCATTCTCTCAGGTTTCGAACCTGATATGCAATCACATACACAACATATAAAAGATAAGCATATAAAGAAGCAAATATGCAACAACATAATATCAACAACACACAGAGATCAAACACATCCATGGAAGTGAATCAAAGCTTTCCTATTAATTCAATGTCTGTACATGAAGTTTCTTCACAACTCTCTGCTCTGTTCTCTATTGCTAATGCTGAATAATAAATCTCCATTATACAAGGAGGGTGCCTATATTCGTTTTCCCTCCTGGAAGTGAAACTGTCTAATCTACAGCTAACCCTATCTACCAGCATTTAAAACTATTTAATGCCTTCTTATCTACATTACAATACAAGTGCGCTTCATATGAATGCTTTCATTCAAACGATGACACAACAATCTTTTAAAAGTAATTCAAAAATGTATGTGTTGGCGCTGTCCAGCTGTTCTTCTCTTTCCACGCGTTGGCTCGCTTGAGGAAGTCGTAGATGCTCCTGCATCATACTCCTCGACTCAAAAGATTTCATGGGCTCCTGTCCATGAGCTCCCACACACTATGCCCATGCTTCTGTATCACTGCCTCTGTTTCCCAGCTGGCATCCTCCAATGGGTGGTTCTTCCATTTTACCAGGTAGTTAAAATACTACTTTCTCTTGGTCTTTCTGCCTACTCTCTTGTCCAGTATGCACTCCATCTGAGGCTTCTGTGCAACTGGTAATTGCTTCTGCCACTGGACCACTAGTTCGTTTGTTCCAGTGTCTGCTTCTTCAGCCCTGTAGGGGTATAAATCCGAAACATTGAAAATCTGAGATATCCCGATGCCGTCTGGCAACTTAAGCTCATATGAATTCTCGCCAAATTTCTTTAGGACTCTACATGGTCCAATTTTCTTCATCTTGAGCTTGTTATATGTTCCTCTTGGGAACCTTTCTTTTCTCAGGTGCGCTAGAACCATGTCCCCAACTTCAAACTGAAGTTGTCTTTTCCTCTGATCGGCTCTGCGCTTATACTCCTGGTTCACCTTCATCAGTCGTTGCTTCACTTCTGCGTGAAGTTCATGCATCGCCTCAGCAAATTCTTCATCTTTCATGCTGCTAGTTTCAGCCTGTTCTGACTCCCTGAGCTCAGATACTCCTCGCGGATGTGTCCCATACAAAATTTGAAATGGTCTCTTACCTGTACTCCGATTCATAGAATCGTTGTACGCAAACTCAGCCTGTGGTAGGATCTGATCCCAACTGCTGTGATGCTCAGTCACCAGAATTCTCAACAGATCCCCCAAACTTCTGTTGACTACTTCGGTCTGCCCATCTGTCTGCGGATGGTAAGTAGAAATGAAAGCCAAGTCAGTCCCCAGCTTCTTCCATAGCGTCCTCCAAAAGTGACCTACGAACTTGGTATCCCGATCTGAGACTATGCTCCTCGGTAATCCATGCAACCGCACAATTTATTTGAAAAACAAGTTCGCGATATGGGTTGCATCGCTGGTCTTATGACACGGGATGAAGTGTGCCATTTTCAAAAGCCTGTCCACCACCACAAAGATGGAATCAACCCCTCGCTGTGTTCTTGACAAACCCAACACAAAGTCCATGCTAATGGTTTCCCATGGCCTCTCGGGTATGGGCAATGGCTGATAGAACCCTGTGTTCTGCTTTCGGCCTTTTGCATGTTGACATATCCGGCATCTGTCAACAAATATTTTAACATCAGCACGCATGCCAGGCCAATAATAAGATTTTCTTAGCTTGGCGAAGGTCTTGTCATGTCCAAAATGACCTGCTAAGCCTCCACTGTGCTTCTCCTTCACCAAATTCTCTCTCATAGAGAAATCTGGAATGCACAATTGATTTCCTTTGAACAACAATCCATCCTGGATTAGGTAGTCAATCCACGAACTCCTATCCCTAAGAACTGGGTTCTCAGCTGCCTCATATGCCTCGCCAAAGTCTGTGTCACCTGCATACATATCCTTTAAATTTTCAAAACCCAAGGTTTTGACCCTGAATTCCTGCTGCAACAAGCATTTCCTGCTCAAGGCATCAACTACCTTGTTCGCAGTCCCTGAAATGTGCTTTATCACAAATGTGAAATTCTGCATGTAATCCACCCACTTCACATGCTTCTGGTTCAACTTCTCCTGTTGAATCACGAACTGTAACGCATGATTATCACTGTATAGAACGAATTCCTTGGGTATGAGATAATGCCTCCATTTTTTCAATGCCTGAATGATGGCATAGAACTCTTTATCGTACGTGGAGTACTTCAGCTTCGCATCATCCAGCTTCTCGCTATAATATGCTACAGGTATGTCATCCTGACTCAAGACCCCTCCAACATCATATCCACTAGCATCACATTTCACCTGGAAGGTTTTCTGAAAATTTGGCAGCACTAACACTGGCTGCTCGGTGATCTTTCGCTTCAACAAATTGAAACTCCTTTCAGCCTCTGTTGTCCAATGAAAGACTTTATGCCGCTTCTTCACAGTGTCCATCATTGTTGCGCTGATTCCACTAAAATTTTGAATGAATTTTCTATAGAATCTTTCCAAACCGTGAAAGCTCCTTACCTCAAAAACATTCCTCGGTGATGGCCAATTCCTGATTACGTTCACCTTCTCAGGATCCATCTTCAATTCGTTAGCCAAAATTACAAAACCCAAATAAATGAGTTCGGTCTGCATGAAAGAACACTTCTTCAAATTGATCAACAACTTCTCCTGCTGTAACCTTCTCATCACAATGGCCAAATGCCTCAAGTGTTCATCCCTGGTCTTGCTGAATATTAGTATGTCGTCCAAATACACGACCACAAATTTGCCAATGAATTCCCGCAAGACTTCATTCATCAGCCTCATAAATGTGCTTGGTGCATTTGTCAACCCAAACGGCATGACCAGCCATTCGTACAAACCCTCGTTTGTTTTGAATGCTGTCTTTCACTCATCTCCCTCTCTCATCCGGGTCTGATGGTATCCTCTCTTGAGATCTATTTTTGAAAAGTAGTTTTCCCCACTTAGGCAATCCATCAGATCATCCATTCTCGGCAGTGGAAACCTGTATCGGATGGTGATCTTATTTATCACCCTGGAGTCTGTACACATCCTCCAGCCTCCATCCTTCTTTTGACTCAGTACTGTCGGAACGAAACACGGACTCAGACTCTCCCTCACCAGTCCCTTATCATGCAGATCTTGTACCTTCCTTTTGACTTCCTCATTCTCCTGAGGTGTCAACCTGTACGCTGCCTTATTCGGTAGACTCGCTCCGGGTATGAGGTCAATGTGGTGACTCACACTCCTCATCGGTGGCAACGAACGAGGTAGTTCGTCCACGATGATATCAACGAACTCTTCAAGTAGTTCCTGAATTTCTTCCGGCAAGTCGTCCACTCTTGTGCTTGTCAGGACAATTCTCGGCTTCCTGACAACAAAGAATTGTGGATCCTCATCCTTCTCCAGCTCTGTGAGAAGTTCCTTYCCRCTCATGAGAAGTATGGTAYYKYTCRCTTMHGRCTTCACYTCCTTATCCTTYACYGGATGYAAKGTATGTGATCTCCCATCCTTCTCCAAGGTGTATGTGTTCATTCTCCCATCATGAACAACATGTCGGTCATACTGCCAAGGTCTACCCAATAAAACATGACAGACATCCATGGGAATGACATCACACAGGATCTCATCCTTATATTCACCCATTTTAAA
>JZKD02S1787699.1:149834-169046 GCA_000966675.3 Picea glauca | reverse complement strand
GCTATTTCGTATATCATTTCTGTGTATTGTGAAGATTATGCTGGATATTTCACTGTTATTCTATTATTTCTAGCATTTCATTTCTGTTCTGCATATTTTATATATCTGGTATCTTCCAGAGACTCTGTACCAACTGCCCGCGCTCGGACTCCTACAATTCTTGAAGTGATGGGTTCTTCCGGACTATGTGCATTCACAAAGACAACAACCCCACGCCTTTCTTCTCTCAGACTTACTACTGAGACCTAAATCCGACCTGCACTTCACCTACACGGCTCGAGTAACCCAACACAGCTCTGGTCGATGAGAATAAGAGCTTCACTGTTGAACCACCTCAACGCACTCTATGCGGAGGAATTCGACTGCACTCTATGCAGGAATCTCCTGGTTCAGACTGTGAAACAATTGGAACTTATTCCCTCATTCTCTAAGGTTTCGAACCTGATATGCAATCACATACGCAACGTATAGAAGATAAGCATATAAAGAAGCTAATATGCAACAACATAATATCAACAACACACAGAGATCAAACACATCCATGGAAGTGAATCAAAGCTTTCCTATTAATTCAATGTCTGTACATGGAGTTTCTTCACAACTCTCTGCTCTGTTCTCTATTGCTAATGCTGAATAATAAATCTCCATTATACAAGGATGGTGCCTATATTCGTTTTCCCTCCTGGAAGTGAAACTGTCTAATCTACAGCTAACCCTATCTACCAGCATTTAAAACTATTTAATGCCTTATTATCTACATTACAATACAAGTGCGCTTCATATGAATGCTTTCATTCAAACGACGGCGCAACAATATTTTCAAAGTAATTCAAAAATGTATGTGTTGGCGCTGTCCAACTGTTCTTCTCTTTCCATGCGCTGGCTCGCTTGAGGAAGTCGTAGATTCTCCTGCATCATGTGTGTAAAAGGGTAATAAAGACATTATACTCAACAACGCAACATGACTACGAACATGTCGCATGCAACTATGACAGCTGCATAACGACCTAAGACACACATCAATCATCTGGAAGCAATGAATGATAATCAACTGACACAAAAGACTGACTACCCGCCCGTCCTACCCTGCAATGGTTTGGACCTCTAGGACCCAAAAGAAACGCTCAAGCCCAGGTTCCCATCGATTTTGACCATTTAAGGCCTCAACACTGGTGACTATTCTGAGGAACAAGGAGGCGTCTACATCCCTCCCGACACAAGCAGACCAAGCCTACTAAGCTAATGACAATAACATAACCATCAAGATCGCAATTAACAAGGTTATCTAAATTAACACAAATTGCAATAGTGAATCATTTTTAACTCATTAAATTACTCACTACTATTATAGTATTTCTTTGGAAGTGTACTTTTAATCAAATTACAAGACAATGGCAATTGATATAGCAAGTAAGGCAATTAACACAGTCTATTCCAACCTCCATTACGAGCCCAACTTTGCATGTCTAAAGTGCATAATGACATCAAGGTATAATCTAATTTAGTCTTAAAACCAACCCATTTGCGCAATTTTAAATTACAAGGGGTCATCAAGATACTATTTAATTCATCGTTAAAAGGACACTAACAAGCATTTTTGAACTTTGACCTTGGCTAATTATTCAAGGATATAATTAATCATTAAATTAATCTCACCATCTTGCATAAATTATAATTTATCCATAATTTATTATCAAGACAACATACACAACCCATTTATTATCAAAGATAGCATACACAACCCATTTATTATCAAGGACATCATACACAACCCATTTAGAAAGGTTAAAAAAATGTCTTCCTATCTTTACTCACCAATCATTTTAAATCATATTCACATCCTTCAGGGTCACATCTATTCTAATCCCAATCTTCATCCAACTAGCCATTAATCTTGATATATTAAAAAATATTAAAGTAGAATGCTAAAATAACTAATAAGACAATTAACAAGATATTTAATGTAAATCCAACATCAAGGCATTTAATACGAAGAATTTAATATCAATAACCTGGCATTAGCTTGAAGCAAATAACAAGACGTTTAAAATAAATAAATAAAACAATGAAAAACATTTAAGGATAGGCTATATGAATTGATAATGGCTACTTTAATACATGAGTTGGCTCGCAAATTAACTTAGGTCGGCCATCCACATTCACATGCTAAATTAAATTGCAAATACAGCCGTCACTTGGGTCTAACAATTGCAGAAAATTAGCAAGCTTCCTTGGAAAGTAAAAACGCCCTTATCCAAATGTAACACATGCTAAACAAAAGTAGTGAGATTCGCTAATTTAGGAATTAATCTTGCATGCATCTTCCAAAACCTTCCTCTGCATTTAATCATGTTACAAATATGGGCATTTAACAATCAACTCATTCAGAGTTTGGATGTCATCACGGTTTCAAGTTCTAACGGCTCGTCAAGTGGTAATTTAATAATTTAGACAGTTTTATGATTCTGATGCACTTAATTACCTGTGCTTAATAGAAGTGTTGGAAGCTAAGTAGGTAATAAACCATGCTGCCAAGGTAGTTTTGCAATGTCAAGCTGTTGATCGGAACATTCATGAATATGTAGTTGACATGGGTAAATGCAACTTAAGCTATGATATTGACATCGAGCATGCATACTTGGGAAAATATTAGCATCTAACTTATCTGATGATAGTATGGTTAAAAGGAATCGGGTTACAAGATAGCACAGTCATAACATATTAGCTAACGACAAGCACTTAGATGAGATTCTAACTGTAGATCAACACTGTGATTCGATAATTACATCAACGATCAGAACCAACATTGTAAACACTATCAACTACATAGTCATCAGTCCAAGACGATCATACAAGGAAACTTACAACCTGGGAATAACGCATTTTTCTGTTAATACTACACTAGCATACATACATACAAAGAAACTTACATTGTAAATATTGTAAACTTACATTGTAAATATTGTAAACTTACATTGTAAACACCTTTCTATTAATACTACACTGGCATACATACATACGAGGAAACTTACATTGTGAACATTTTTCTGTTTATACTACACTAACATACATGCGTACAGAACCAACATTGTAAACATACATACGAGGAAACTTACAACATGGGAAATAAGCATTTTTTTGTTAATGCTATGCTGGCAATAACTCTCTAGTTAAACTATATTAACATAAGATTTAGAAGAATTTAACCATATATAAAAACACCCAAAATCAATGCAGTACTAAGATTCAGTTCAGAGTCAATCAAGGAATCGCCCTCAAGAGGTGAATACGGAAGACTAAAAAGTGTGAGGAAATCAAGGGTCAATCATGGTAAAAACAATTAAGCTCGCTGCCAAAAATGGTGGATCTTCACTGTCAATAGGAAACGAGTACGCTGTCAATGAAGGATTTGAATCACTGATCAATACACTGGATAATGTTTGGCAATAAAAAGAGGAGCATGCATAAAACGCGCAGAGATTAGTGTCTACTCACTGCCTTAACCAGTGAGGAAATCATAGACTAAAAAAAACCCAGAATCAGAGGCCTAAAATCACCCATACTTTGATTTAAATAATTCGTCGGTAATCATAATGTAAATTTGGTTGGTAAAAATGTAGGTGTTAATAATATCACTGTCATAAAAATAAAATGTAGCTATATAACCAACTGATAACACAAACATAAATAATGATTGATGATGCCAACAAAATGAATTAAATTTGCATTATAGAAAGGAAATTTCGCAGTCTAACCATGTGTTAACCGGTGAAATTGAACGCTCGTCAAATGGAAGAGTGAGTCCAGTATAGGGTTGTCTAATTAACTCAATCCATTTGGATTGAGTCAACCTGATGGGTTTAATGGCTTCGTTGTCCAATATAAAGTCCTAAGGGAAGCGAAAAACAACTAAAAGAAATGTAATAACTTACTAAATAATAATCACTGAAATAAATATGTACATCTATCTATATATATAATTTATCTAAGTAATATTTATATAATAGTTTTATTATCATATATACAATATATACAAATCACGATTTTTAATCTGAACTCATAAAAGTCGAATGTAAATTGATTCTTTTAACAACAGTAATAAAGTAAGCAAAACTACTATTTATTTTGATTTGTCTTCTTCTATGTATACATTCATAAAATCAAATATTAAACTACTTAATTAAACAGAAAGATATAGATAGTAAATATTACACTATGTATAAAAACTTCTATAATAAGAAAGCAAATGAAATAAAATAATAGACTAACCTATTAATGCATCAAATGTCTGTACAATAGAGAATATCCATCCACCTTATCCGAGAAGTAAACCTGCAATGAATCTTAAGATTGCTCCAAATAAACGCGAAGCGATATGCTGGAAACTAGTTTTGATAACAGAATGTATTATGGAGACAGTTATAGTGATCTTATGATTTACAAGTAACTAAAGTGAGATAAATCTTACTATAAGAACTTGTATTTAAAAATTAAACATAAAATTAGAGATAAATCTCATAATTTGAATTGAATCAATGATCACCCTGTATTATATATGAAACATGATATATGGACAACATGTAATAATGGATTATTTCAACTCACAATAAATCATGAAGACAAAATATTTCACCATCTATTATCACATTGAAATAAATAGAAGTTAAACTAAAACATAATACACAAAAGCTAAAGTTGTAACATGCATTGTGTTCCATTCAAGTCTGTGTGTAATTGTCCATACTCCATCCCTAGGCCAAGATGAGAAATTGTTTACAAAATGATAGGTTTATAAAGGCCTCAGGAAAGATAATTGTTTTTGTTCCTGAGATCAAATTTGTTTCAAAAATAAGGGGGATGCAACCACCCTCATTTTACTAAATCCTCTAAAACTAACAACAGTTCATTTCTGTTCATTCAAAATACATCATAGATATGACTGGAAGGTCTCAAGAGTGCCTCAAATCATTTTTGACATCATGGATCCCTGAATATCCTAAAAGAAAAAGAAAATATAAAGATTCCAGATACATTTTCTATCATTAATTTACATAATTGAAATTGATATAACTGCTACAGAATCTTATGATTCTATAGCTAGTTATTTAGTAAATGAAATCTCATTTTATTTAATAAATAAAATAAGCTAATTTGATAATAAAATATAGCTTATTTAAGAAACCAAATAATTTAACTTAAGAATAAAAAAAAACATGCTATTAATCTAATAGATCATACCTGTAACCATGCAATCAAATCATATCATGAAACCTTGGAGTTTACAATGGCTGTTGCAGCCTAAACGTTTTTAAATATCACATGCCCTGTGGTTTTAATATGTTTTTAATTCCCCTGGATGACAGATTCAAGGCTATGGTTTTCATTTATTAAAACATCGATCTTCTCTTTTAAAACCTTAACCCATGACTGTAGAAATGGGATATCCGTATAGTATCTTTCAATCCATGATAAACATACCTCACACTTTGACTGTGTGGCGGTTGCATCAGAACAAACAAGATCATGGACCAGAGTGCTCTTCATACAGATAGTAGATTTATTGTGAAACTTGACATCAAGAAACTTTGGATTGTCTTTCAAACAAGGAGGCAAATTATGGACAAAGTTATAGGTTCGGTCAGGGTGTGGCCCAAATGAAAAAGGGTCTTCCTCTGCTAGGAATTTTTCAATTTCAGAGTCTAAGCTTTCGTTAACCTCAATCATGCTGATCACGTTTGCATGAGAATTCATCTTATTACGAAGACTCCATGATATGAATCTCCTAGCCCTTTTGTTCTTAAAATTTACATCAACACTGCTCTTAAATCTCTTTCCTGTAGGTTTCTTTATGTTTTTAACATAGTCATCTAGATGTGTAAGCTATTGACTCACCTGTTGAATGACCTTATGATTGATCAAGCGTTCACTGTTAGGGGAAGAGACACAAGTCTAGGGAGGTGAAAGAGATGTCGTCGGGTGGATAAGGGTCTCCTCAACAATGAGCTTATCTACTTCTCCAAATTCAGCTTTACCATAGCCATTTTGGATTATAAACGAATCCCACTTGTCATCCTGTGACTCTAATTGATGTATGAGTAGGATTTTAACTAGGTCGTGATGAAAAAATCTAGATTCTGACCTCTATTTCTTATATCGTTTCCCCATTTTATAAAGACTCTTGAGTAAGTAATATGACATATTCAAAGGGAAACCAATAAAACTCATAAACAGATGCAAATGATATAAAAATACAAGCCCGAAACCCCCCTCACAGGTAAAAAATTGCTTTACCATAGTGAGCAAATCATGCCATCAAGCTTTTAGGAATGAAATGGGCATACCTTTATCACAACTTTTTATTTTCCGAGATGTAAACAACAACGTCCAAGGAACTTCTTCCACTTTTGCGTTTTTAAACCATTTGGCTTGACTCAAAAACTCCTCGATAACCTCTAGTTGCACATCACCCACTTTTGCTCTACAACCATCAAAGGATAAGGTGAATTCTTGGGCAACCTGTAAATTGAAACCCCGAAACTTCCTCATGAAAATGAGCCAGCCATTTCTTTCCAAATCTTCTCTAGCATCATCATATGAGGGCAGGGTTTGGATACAGTTTGGTTCAATTATTACAATAGGAGCCATACTGGATGGGAGGGTAATAAAACAAACACAACATACAGGTAGGGTTTGTGAAAACAAAATAGAGCCATAACCCCAAGCTCAACAATGAACGATGTAAAGACTCATACGATGGGATAGTCGTTTAATTAAAATGCATGCGAAGAGGTTTGTGAAACCCGAGGCCATCCCAAGAGATAATGGAAGTCTGGAAGTCGTATGTCACCTTTTCATTCTGTACGAGCTAGGACCAAAACATTAAAATGAAAATGGGTGCACGCATCATGGGTTTGATTGCAAAGTTTGGGTAAGTCAAAAATCGAAAAATCAAAGCTTTTGTAAAAGAAACATAGCCAAGAATCAAACTGAAACTATACAAAAATTCAAATGGTGGAGGTATTTTTTTCATAAAACCATCAATCTCTTAAGAATTCTTGGAATTGAAAGGATCAAAAACAAAGAGAGTAACATCTTCATGGTAAGGAATCAAAACTCCATAATAAATTATATAAACAATTTTCCTTCAATGAAATTTTAAAACACAATGATAATCACAGTCGCAAGTTTTCATGCTTCCAGTCATGAAAACAAAGCATGAATAGACAATAGGTAAAAGAGACAATTTACAACTGTCATTTCGGAAACTGCTCATGAAGAGTAATGAAATTTCATGACCCTATGTAGGCAGCTATGTAGATTATTTAATTGATATGATAAAAATAACAATTATATTATTGCTGCCAACAATGGCGCCATGCTGGGAGAACCAGTTATCTCTGTTACACGAATGAGTTCAGGTTAGAAAAATATGAAAAACTTCAAATCGAAGAACAACTAAAGAGTCATTTGAACATCTCAAATAATCATGACACAGTCTAGTTTCAGATAACTTTTATTTTTAAAGAAACAAAAATTGGTGACAAACTTGGCAAAAGAAAGCCACGATGTTAAGTTAAAATCTCCAATACTGTTGACAGGACCGCTTCTACCAGCAGGCGTCCATAGCCTCGATAGGGATGTCAATTAACCCACTCTGACATCTATATCCTATCCAAGAAATTTCAAATGAGAATGAAGGATGCTTATGGCCAACACAAAGTTCATACCTGGGAATTTTCATTTACCTTACATTGCTTTGTTGCCAGCAGGCTTTTTCAGTATCCCGAAGAAGTTATCTTGGCATCATGCATGCATTTACCCGCTGCCAGCAGACCTGTTAAGTGTCCCGGTGGGTTTACAAACACTTCCCATGGCTCCTTGAGAGTTTATTCACATTCTGATATAGTTTTAAAGATATTCAATAGAGTGGGGTGACACTGAAAATTCCAGTTTTTTTAACACAACTTAATATTTCCACAGGCCTTTATTTTTTTCTAGAAAACCTTCATCAAGATATGAAAAACAGTTCATTGATAAAACCAATTTTGAAGGACGGAGAGACATCATTGAGTTTCTCTCTTAAAGAACAGGGACAACAAAAAAATATTTTTAAAGATGGTCATGAATACTTTCAAGTGCAGATTGAAACCGAGAAAACGCTTTTCAAACAAAAAGTCATCTTTAACAAGGCTAGAATTTCAGAGAAATACAACAATTAATGTTCTGACAACTTTTAGCATCTATTTTCGAGGGGGAAGTATTTGATTTTCTTTGTCTGAGCTAGCCCATGGTGTAGGCATGTTTGTTTCAAAAAGAAAGATCGATAAACAAAAATGAAAAGAAAAACAAACAACAAGGAAAACAAAACAAAAAATATTTACAAAAGGTGTATGGGAGAGTCATCAGGTAAAGTACTTTTTGAGAGCTTGGCCATTCACCGGGAAGGTGTCTGGTTGTCCCTCTAAATTATGTAGGAGGAAGGAACTGGGACCTAGTTTTTCAACAATTAAAAATGGTCCCAACCATAGGTTTTGAAACTTAGTATGTTCTCCTTTCCCCTCATGAGGTTTGTCCCACTTAAGGACAAGATCGCCTACCTAAAAATTTCTGTTAGAGGCAGAGATGGAATCAAACCAGTTTTTGACAATGAGTTGATGTTGATCTAATTTTCATTTTGGTTGAGCCCTTACTTCCTCTAACTTCAACAAAGTGTTAATCCGACTTTCCAAGGGAGGACCGTTTTATTCTTGCACCTTCTGTGATAATTGCATAGATGGAAGAAGGACATGCGGTAGAAGAATTGCTTCCCTGCCGTAAATGAGAAAAAAGGGGGAATTACCAACAACAGTTTTAGGAGTTACCCTATTAGCCCATATTGCGTTAAATAGTGCATTATGCCAGTTTTTATTGTTTTCGGAGACCGTTCTCTTGATGATTTTGATCAGGTTTCTATTAGTTGATTCTTCCAAACCATTGCCTTGAGGGTAATAGCTGGCAGAGTATTTTAATTTTATTCCTTTTTCTAGAGAAAAACAACTCATTTCAAGAGATGAAAAATATGAAGCATTTTAAAATACTAGGCATTCAGGAATACCGAAACGAGTGATAATATTTGAATTCAGGAAGGATATTACCTGGCTGGTATTTACATCTTTTAATGGCGCAACCTTGGACCATCTAGTGAAATAATCTGTGGCTGTTATGATGTATTTATTTTGTTGCGAAGATGTAGGGTTGATTGGGCCTATAATATCGAGGCCCCATTGCTGAAAATGGGAGTCTACCGAAACTGGTTGCAGTGGGAATGCTGGTTTTTGTACTCGTCCAGATGCCTTTTGACAGATCACACACTTGCATCACAAGGCATGGGTGTCTTTGAAAAGAGTAGGCCAGTAATAACCTTCTCTTAATACTTTGTGGGAAGTGGTGTCTCCACCAAAATGCCCACCAGTTTCCCCTACATGTAATTCCAATAAGACTTTTTATGCTTCATCTTTTTCAAGACAGTGCATAAGTATTCCATCGAAATTTTGGTGAAACAAAATATTGTTTACCAGCTAAAAAGAAGCAGATTTTAATCTCAGTGCTCTCCTATTTTTCGAATCAAGGTGACGGGGGGCTGATCAATGTATACGATAAAACTTGATGTCATCATACCAAGGACTAGTAAGGTTTTGTGCACAACAGATTTGATTTTGATCGTGTTGATCTTTAATTAATGTATTGGTTTCATTTTGTTGTCCTATAGATGAATCAAACACCAATTTACATAAAACTTGGCCTCTAACAATATGTGCTGGGGTAATTTCTATGTCATATTCTTGTAAGGATGTGACCCAGTTTGCCCTTTTTTCACCCAGTTCTTTCTGCACTAACAAATTTCTGACAACAGGGTAAGGGACAATGATTTTTGTCCTAGATTTCAGTAGATAAGATTGAAAGTGTTTTACCACTTTAAAAAAAACATAAGCCTGATGATCTATAGCTGGGTAATTAAGTTCTGCTCCCTTGAAGGATGATCTCATAAAGGCAATTGGGACTTCGTTGTTTTCAACATTCTTTTGGGTTAGGACAACAACATAAGACCGATCAGAGGCAAACATGTAGAGGGTGAAGTCTTGTGAAAAATCAGGGCTCATTAGAGAAGGAGCGTCTACTATAGCCTCTTTTATTGAGTCAAAATCCTGACTTTCTAAAGGTCCCCAATGGTACTATACATCCTTTTTTATTAAATTTTGTAATGGTCTGACCATTTCTGAAAAGCTGGGGACGAACCTCCTAACAAATTTTATTTGACCAAAGAAAGATTGCATGGACTTTTTAGAAGAGGGAGGGGGGAGTTTTGAAATGAATTGGGTCCTTTCAGGGTCAATAATAATCCCTTCATTTGATAGAATGAATCTGAGGAGCTTACCTTGTTCTACCACAAAGACAGATTTTTTTGGATTTAAAGAAATACTGTATTTACGACATCGTTGTAGAACAGATTTTAGATGATCTAGATGATCTCCTTTATTCTTTGAGAAGATAGTGACATCATCTAGATAAACTACTACAGATTGATTTATTAAACTACGGAAAGTGATATCCATCGCTCTCTGAAAGGTACCACTGACATTTATGAGCCCAAAGGGCATCTTCCTATAACCGTAGGTACCCCACGGAGTATAGAAAGTGGTTTTGAGCTTGTTTGGGGGAGACATAAGGACTTGGTTATATCCTGAAAAACCATCCAACAATGATAATCTTTCAGATCCATATACTTGTTGAAGGATCTGTTCCATGGGAGGAACAGGGTAGTTTTCTTTATGAGACGCCGGGTTTAAATTTCAAAAATCGACACATAGTCGGATTTCACCACTCTTTTTCCTTATAGGGACAAGATTAGAGACCCACTGTGTATGTCTTATTGGGAAGATTATTTTATCATTCAAGAGTTTGTTTAATTCTTTCTTGACTGTTGGTTCAAGTTTTGGGTGCATCTTTCTTAACTTTTGTTGGAAAGGTTGGGTCTGGGGTTTCATGGGAATAATGTGTTGTATGATGTTAGGATCAAAAGTCTTTAGGTCATCGTATGTCCAAGAAAAGACATCTTTAAATTCCTTAAACAACTTAATAAATTCTATCTTTTCTTGCTTAGAACATCCCAACCCCAAATTGATGCACTGTGGGTTATCTTTAGTTCCTAAATTTACTTTTTCATGTGTCAAGGAAGAACTATTCATTTTACAATTCACTGATTTTCTGAATTTATTGTGAAGATCATAAAATTTTTCTAATCTAACCAGATATTTTGGGATAGAGTTTACCATGTCCGATGCAGACTCCAGGGATATTGGATCTGGTATTATCGTAAAATCATGAAGGTTTTCATCGTGGGTACATTCGTCGATAATTGTTCCCTTGAAAGTCTCTTCCATGTGCATAAAACTGATGATCTATTGATGTCATCGAAGACTCTCCAATTTGTGATGTTTTCTGGGATGGATGACCTAAACAACAACTCGACGAAAAATGAATTAAGAGATAGGCCTTCTGTAGGAAAAAGTTTTGAGGCAACTTTAGGTAACAAATCAACGTCATAATTGTTCAATCTAGGAATAGAATTAATGCTAAATGAAAAAAAATTGTTCATTAAATTCCATACCTCAGTCTGATATCTTTTTAGGTGTGGATATAGAGAGTGGATAGAATATTTTACCTATCTAACCACAATTTCTGAATCACCAAAGACGGTCAAATTTTGAATCTTCAAATCTATTGTTTTCCCGAGACCTTGCAGGAGTGCCTCGTATTTGGCCGTATTGTTTGTGCATTCAAATTATAACCGGCAAGATATCAAAGTTTTGTTACCTGCTGGATCAATGAGCATGCACCCTGCACCAACTCCTTCTTTATATTTTGATCCATCGAAGTAAAGAGACCAGATTTGATTTTCGTTAGGTGCATGTGACCATTGAGAGAAGGCTATTGACTGTGTGCATGTCAAAATTTTGGATTGTTGTTCCAGGTCAGTAATGGTAGAATTTTATGCCATGAAATTGCCGAAAAAAAGTGTCCATCCCCTATATTTCAGGTGAATTGGCAGAAGAAGTGAATTTTTCATTAGGATCATTTAAATCGGTTATCGTGAACTTAAGATAATGCTCATGATTTACCTTGATTCTGTTATGCTTTCCATTCTCGGGTAGCCACAAGTGAGACCAATCCATTGCAAAATAGCCATGTAGTTGTTCAGACCAATCTCTACTTAAAAACAAACCTTATACTTCTAGGATATCTATGACAATAATATTGATAACTTGATGGACTTTAGGATTATATGATAATTTGATAAGCATATTTTTTAATTCACCTATTACTTTAACACTAGTTCGATCAAGATGAATAATCTTCAGGACGGATGGTTGAATTTCGGCATTAATTTTTTGACAGATAGACAAAATCATTATGTTTGACGATGCACCTGAATCTACCATGCAGTTATGTACATTCCTATTGAAAATTTCAAAAGTCAACAAAAAGGGTGGGACATTTCTTTGAGTATTAACAACAGAAGTTTGTTGTTTTTTAGTCGCAGCCCCTGAAACTAGTTTATCTACATTTGTTACACTTTTTGCAGCAAGGTCTCTTTTATCAGAAGACTCTAGCGTTGTTTTGACAGAGACCTTTTGAGGTTTTTTGGGGTTGTTTTCAACAAATTTGTTGTTGTTCGGATTGTTGTTTTTGTTGTTTTCTGCAATATTTTGCAACATCTTTTGCAAAAGAAAAGGGAATTTCAATAATTCGTAAACAAAAATATTAGCTCTAAGTTTTTTGAGATCCTCAATCAGATCATACTCTAAACTTGGGGCTGCTGAATTTTGTTTCGTTTCAATTGATTTAGACTATTTTTGAGGTGCATTAGTTACGATTTTAAAAGAAGATTTATTTGTTTTCTTGCTCCTGGTATTGAAAGGATGCACTCTTTCGAAATTATCTTGAAAAATTCTATCTGAAAAATGCCTGAAAATGTTGGGAGAGGATTCGTCCTCTTCTACTATCTCTTGTTCAGCTACGTCTTTAGGAATCTTGGGAGGAATCAAGTTATCATGTGCCTCTAGAATCATCTGAATAAGAAACTGTAAGCTTTCTAGATTTAGGCCTTCAGAATTTGAGTTAGGTCGGTTTGTGGGAAAATTCTTTCTAAAAAGGGGTTTGTCAGGCCATTTTCTTGAAGAAGCTTCTTCAACCAATATTCTCAAATCTATAACCTGATTAAACAACTTTTGAACAACTTTCTGTAAGCTTTCTATATCCGAACTATCTGGTTAATTTTTGTTTTTGGGAGGTCTAGGAAGGATTTCAATTTTCTTCTTGGAGGATGAAGTAGTCTTTGCCTCATTACAAGTATTGTCTTTTAGGCTAAGAATATCTTTCTCGATTTGACTCGCCTCTTCAAAGTCTTCTAACAATGTGGATTTCCTGGACCTTTTTACCCAAATGGATATGTTTTGGTGTAGGGCTTTCATGTAGTATGCGACAATAAGATTTTCAGCAGGCATTGAGTCCGTGGGGATTTGATGCTTTAATGTTAGGAAACTTTGATTAAATTATTTTATATTTTCTTTAGGGTTCATCTTTACACTAGAGAGTTACATGACCAGGAATTCAAGAGATTTGTCATCTCTGAATTTCTCAAGGAAATAGGACTGGAAGCTATCCCAGGACACGATGGTGTGAGGTTGTTGGGCAAAGTACTAGGTAGAGGCATTGCCTTCAAAGGTGTAGGGAAGAAGCCTACATACTACGTCTTCGTGCTCAACACTACGGAGCCTAATGGCTAGCATGAATTTTTTGATGTGATCCTCAGTAATCTTCTTGGAGTCTGGGTCAAATTTAGGGAGCCATTTCTTTGGATGTTTAGGAAAATGATGTTGGGGCCCAGGTATGGCCACTTCATCTTGATCAAGCCAAGGTCTCATGGGATTGTTTGGGTTGGCCATAGGTGTGGGTGGTATCGAAGGTTGAGATGAAGAATTGCCTTGATCGGATGATTCTTCTCCAGAAGAAGAAGGATATGAAGGGGGTTGTGATGGTGGAATACCAGATCCTCCTGCTGCAAGAGTGAGGATGTGATCTAGATCTGCAGGTTTTAAGGTAAGATCAGTACCTTCAAGTTTATCCCTGATATCAGAGAAGTCTAATGGTTGGTTCAAAGGCTGATCTGGTTGTCTGATATGGGCCAGGGCACTATGCGTCATTATGAGGGATTGACGAACAATTTCTTGTACATCGGCCCCTCGGGGGTTTGGATTTACTGGTTCAATGGTGATCCGTGGATTGTTGTTTGATGTGGTTGTTGTTTGAGGCACAATGCTATCATCAGAATGACTTCTTGTTACTATAGGTGAGTAGGTAGGTGGGGGAGGAGTCTTGCAACCTCCTCGTGCCATTAATAGTATTCAAATCCTCCTTCTAGTGTCATTTGTTGATAGGCAAAATTGATCGATCGTCAACTGGAAAAGTGAGTCTGGTTCAGGGTTGTCTAATTAACTCAATCCATTTGGATTGACTCACCCTGATGGATTTAATGGCTCCGTTGGCCAATCTAAAGTCCTAAGGGAAGCGAAAAAAACTAAAAGAAATATAATAACTTACTAAATAATAATCACTGAAATATATATGTACATATATATATATATATATATATATATATATATATATATATACAATTTATCTAAGTAATATTTATATTATAGTTCTATTATCATATATACAATATATACAAATTAAGAGTTTTAATCTAAACTCATAAAAATCGAATGTAAATTGATTCTTTTAACAACAGTAATAAAGTAAGCGAAAATACTATTTATTTTGATTTGTTTTCTTGTATGTATACATTCATAAAATCAAATATTAAACTACTTAATTAAATAGAAAGATATAGATAGTAAAAATTACACTATGTATAAAAACTTCTATAATAAGCAAGCAAATGAAATAAAAGAAGAGACTAACCTATTAATGCATCCAACATCTGTACAATAGAGAATATCTAGCCACCTTATCCAAGAAGTAAACCTGCAACGAATCTTAAGATCGCTACGAATAAACGCGAAACGATATGTTGGAAACTGAGTTTTGATAACAGAACCTATTACGGAGACAATGATCTTATGATTTACAAGTAACTACAGTGAGATAAATCTTACTATAAGAACTTGTATTTAAACATTCAATAGAAAATTGGAGATAAATCTCATAATTTGAATTGAATCGATGATCACCCTGTATTATATCTGAAACATGAGATATGGACAACATGTAATAATGGATTATTTCAACTCACAATAAATCATGAACACAAAAGATTTAACCATCTATTATCACATCCAAATAAATAGAACTTAAACTAAAACATAATACACAAAATCTAAAGCTGTAACATGCATCATGTTCCATTCAAGTCTATGTGTAATTTTCCATACTCCAGCCCCAGGCTGAGATGAGCAATTGTTTACAAAATGATAGGTTTATAAAGGCCTCGGGAAAGATAATTGTTTTTGTTCCTGAGATCAAATTTGTTTCAAAAATAAAGGGGGATGCAACCATCCTCATTTTACTAAATCCTTTAAAACTAACAACAATTCATTTCTGTTCATTCAAAATACATCATAGATATGACTGGAAGGTCTCAAGAGTGCCTCAAATCATTTTTGACATCATGGATCCCTGAATATCCTGAAAGAAAAATTAAATAGAAAGATTTTAGATACATTTTCTGTCATTAATTTACACAATTCAAATTGATATAACTGGCTACAAAATCTTACGATTATGTAGATAGTTATTTAGTAAATGAAATCTCATTTTATTTAATAAATAAAACAAACTAATTTGATAATAAAATATAGCTTATTTAACAAACCAAATAATCTAACTTAAGAATGAAAACAAACATGTTATTAATCTAAGAGATCATACCTGTAACCATGCAATCAAATCGTATCATGAAACCTTGGAGTTTACAATGGTTGTAGCAGCCTCAACATTTTTAAATATCACATGACCTCTGGTTTTAATATGTTTTTCTTTCCCCTGGATGATAGATTCAAGTCTGTGGTTTTCGTTTGTTAAAACATCGATATGCTCTTTTAAAACCTTAACCCGTGACTGTAGAAATGGGATATCCATATAGTATCTTTCAATCCATGATAAACAGATCTCACACTTTGACTGTGTGGCAGTTTCATCAGAACAAACAAGATCATGGACTGGAGTGCTCTCCATACAGATAGTAGATTTATTACAAAGCTTGACACCAGGAGAATATGAATTGTCTTTCAAATAGGGAGGCAAATTATCGACAAAGTTATAGGGTCGATCAGGGTGTGTCCCGAATGACAAAGGGTCTTCCTCTACAAGGAATTTGTCAATTTCAGAGTCTGATCTTTCGTTAACCTCAATCACGTTGATCGCGTTTGCATGAGAATTTGTCTTACTATGAAGACTCTATGATATCAATCTCCCAACTCTTTTGTTCTTAAAATTTACATCAACACTGCTCTTAAATATCTTTCCTGTAGGTTTCTTTATGTTTTCAACACAATCATTTGGATGTGTAATCTGTTGACTGGCCTATTGAATGACCTTATGATCAATCAAGGGTTCGTTGTTAGGGGAAGAGACACAAGTGTGGGGAGGTGAAAGAGATGTTGTCAGGTGGATAAGGGTCTCCTCAACAACGAGTTTATCTACTTCTCCCAATTCAGGGTTACCATAGCCATTTCATATTATAAACGAATTCCAACTTTCATCCTGTGACTCTAATTGATGTATGAGCAGGATTTTAACTAGGCCATGATAAAAAAGGCTAGAGTCTAACCTCTATTTCTTATATCTTTTCCCCATTTTATAAAGACTCCTGAGTAAGTAATACGACACATTCAAAGGGAAACCAATAAAACTCATAAGAAGACGCAAATGGTATAAAAATACAAGCCCAAAATGCCCCTCACAGGTAAAACATTTCTTTACCACAACGAGAAAATCATGCCACTGAGATTTTAGGAACTAAATGGGCATACCTTTATCACAACTTGTTATTTTTCGAGATGTAAACAACAGGGTCCAAGGAACTTCTTCCACTTTGCATTTTTAAACCATTTTTTACCGCTTGTTGGTAACCCTATGGCTTGACTCAGGAACTCCTCAGTAACCTCTAGTTTCACATCACCCACTTTCACTCTACAACCATCAAAGGATAAGGAAAATTCTTGGGCAACCTGTAAATTGAAACCCCGAAACTTCCTGATGAAAACAAGCCAGCCATTTCTTTCCAAATCTTCTCTAGCATCGTCATATGAGAGAAGGGTTTGGTTACCATTTGGTTCAATTCTTAAGACAGGAGCCATATTGGATGGCAGGGTAATCAAACAAACACAACATACAGGTAGGGTTTGTGAAAACAAAATAGAGCTATAACCCCGAGCCCAACAATGAACGATGTAAAGACTCATATGATGGGATAGTCATTTAACGAAAATGCATGCGAAGAGGTTTGTGAAACCCCAGGCCATCCCAAGAGATAATGGCAATCTGCAAGTCATATTTCACCTTTCTATTTTGTATGAGCTAGGAACAAAACATTAAAATGAAAATGAGTGCATGCATCATGGGTTTGATTGCAAATTTTGGGTAAGTCAAAAGTCGAAAAATCAAAGGTTTTGTAAGAGAAACGTAGCCAAGAATCAAACCAAAACTATACAAAAAATCAAATGGTCGGGTTCTTTTTTTCATAAAACCATCAATCTCTTAAGCATGCTTGGAATTGAAAGGATAAAAAACAAAGAGAGTAACATCTTCATGGTAAGGAATCAAAACTCCATAATAAATTATAAAAAAAATTTGCCTTCAATGAAATTTTAAAACACAATGGTAATCACAGTCGCAAGTTTTCATGCTTTCAGTCATGCAAACAAAGCATGAATAGACAATAGGTAAAAGTGACAATTTACAACTGTCGTTTCAGAAACTGCTTATGAAGAGTAATACAATTTCATGACCTTGTGTAGGCAATGATGTAGATTATTTAATTGATATAATAAAAATAACAATTATATTATTGTTGCCAACACCATGTCAAGGTTGCATTCCAATAAGAGGGTAACTCACTGACTGCAAAATGGTAAATCGCAGAGATAAACAAAAACACAGAGGTTAATAGCAGGTTGCGAAGAGGAATAATAATACTAGGAGAATCGCTCAATCACAAGAAGGTGCAACAAAAATCAAACAACGAAGAAAAACAATAGGGGTAGACAGCAGATAGGCTCATCCTTCGCTTCACCATCCTTGCACAAAAAAATAGGGTGTTGAAATTGATAGGTCTTTTAACGCCCAGGAGACGATCGTAGATCAAGGTCCTGGCTGACTGCTCAGGCAAGGACTGGCGAGCTAGGGATGAAAGGAAAATCAATCGCATGGATCACAATCAAACCACAGGGCTGTCAAGTCATGTGGAGACGAAGACCATGGGAGTCAACAACCATCAGGCTAGGCTAAGAATAGTTTCAGTCATCAAATTTTAAAAATAACTCAGTTTAACTACCCACAATCATGCAGATCCAATAATAAATCCTACAATCATTCTATCATTCAAATGAAGAAGCTTATCATTGTCTGTTCGCCTGCTCTGAGTGTCATCTGCGCGCTCTGTGCAACTCCCACTCATCGATCGTCGATACCTCACCGGTACCTCCCAGCCAATGCTAGGGGTACTCTTCTTCCCCCTTAGCCCCCCGAGCAGAAAAGGGGCCACACACACTATCCATAGATTACGTCTAGCTCCCATCTCATCTCGCAAGGCCGAGCTACCACTCCTCTCCGAGATGGGTATCCCAATTGCCACAAGTAAATCAGTCAAGTTGATATTCCTACAGCGTAAAATTACACAAACAAAAGATGATCCTTTCTTCTTCTCCTCCCTTTCTTTTATAGAGTTTCGAACTTCCTTTCTTTCCTAAAATCTCATTTAATTAAAGTTTTAAAAATAAATTCCCAAAATATCCTCTCCGTACAAGTGTCCCCCATCCCCTACATTCCTCCATAATTTAATTTCTTTAATTAAGTAATTATCTTTATTTCCCTCACCCACCTAGAGTTACTCCTAGAATCACTCCTAGGTGTCCCTAAATTCCCTTACAGGTTTTAAAGGATTTCCCTATT